>CATIWC010003688.1:0-33282 GCA_948472305.1 Vicia faba
TATCTAATGAGTCTCGATAGTAGATTTGTTCACCATATTCATATTGTATTATGGTATAATAGATATAAACAGTTTCATTATTTTCTAATTCTCCCATCACCAAATCTTAGGTTACTTCATCACTAAGAAACTAAGTTAAAAGACTATTACTTAATGACACATATTTCATATACATTTGAAATAATTCAAATTATCTAATGAGTCTCGATAGTATATTTATCCACCATATTCATATTGTATTATGGCATAATAGATATAAACAGTTTCATTATTTTCTAATTCTCCATCACCAAATCTTAGGTTACTTCATCACTAAGAAACTAAGTTAAAAGACTATTACTTAATGACACATATTCCATATACATTTTAAATAATTCAAATTATCTAATGAGTCTCGATAGTATATTTATCCACCATATTCATATTGTATTATGGTATAATAGATGTAAACAGTTTCAGTATTTTCTAATTCTCCATCACCAAATCTTAGGTTACTTCATCACTAAGAAACTAAGTTAAAAGACTATTACTTAATGACACATATTCCATATACATTTGAAATAATTCAAATTATCTAATGAGTCTCGATAGTATATTTATTCACCATATTCATATTGTATTATGGTATAATAGATATAAACAGTTTCAGTATTTTCTAATTCTCCATCACCAAATCTTAGGTTACTTCATCACTAAGAAACTAAGTTAAAAGACTATTACTTACTGACACATATTCCATATACATTTGAAATAATTCAAATTATCTAATGAGTATCGATAGTATATTTATCCACCATATTCATATTGTATTATGGTATAATAGATGTAAACAGTTTCAGTATTTTCTAATTCTCCATCACCAAATCTTAGGATACTTCATCACTAAGAAACTAAGTTAAAAGACTATTACTTAATGACTAATATTCCATATACATTTATAATAATTTAAATTATCTAATGAGTCTCGATAGTATATTTATTCACCATACTCATATTGTATTATGGTATAATAGATGTAAACAATTTCAATATTTTTCTTCTCCATCACCATATTTTAGGATACTTCATCACTAAGAAACTAAGTTAAAAAGACTATTACTTAATGACACATATTCCATATACATTTGAAATAATTTAAATTATCTAATGAGTCTCGATAGTATATTTATTCACCATATTCATATGGTATTATGGTATGATAGATGTAAAACAATTTCGGTATTTTCTAATTCTCCATCACCGAATCTTAGGTTACTTCATCACTAAGAAACTAAATTAAAAGACTATTACTTAATGACACATATTCCATATACATTTGAAATAATTTAAATTATCTAATGAGTCTCGATAGTATATTTATTCACCATATTCATATTGTATTTTGGTATGATAGATGTAATCAATTTCAGTATTTTCTAATTCTCCATCATCGAATCTTAGGTTACTTCATCACTAAGAAACTAAGTTAAAAGACTATTACTTAATGACACATATTCCATATACATTTGAAATAATTCAAATTATCTAATGAGTCTCGATAGAATATTTATCCACCATATTCATATTGTATTATGGTATAATAGATGTAAACAGTTTCAGTATTTTCTAATTCTCCATCACCAAATCTTAGGTTACTTCATCACTAAGAAACTAAGTTAAAAGACTATTACTTAATGACACATATTCCATATACATTTGAAATAATTCAAATTATCTAATGAGTCTCGATAGTAGATTTGTTCACCATATTCATATTGTATTATGGTATAATAGATATAAACAGTTTCAGTATTTTCTAATTCTCCATCACCAAATCTTAGGTTACTTCATCACTAAGAAACTAAGTTAAAAGACTATTACTTAATGACACATATTCCATATACATTTGAAATAATTCAAATTATCTAATGAGTCTCGATAGTATATTTATCCACCATATTCATATTGTATTATGGCATAATAGATATAAACAGTTTCATTATTTTCTAATTCTCCATCACCAAATCTTAGGTTACTTCATCACTAAGAAACTAAGTTAAAAGACTATTACTTAATGACACATATTCCATATACATTTGAAATAATTCAAATTATCTAATGAGTCTCGATAGTATATTTATCCAACATATTCATATTGTATTATGTTATAATAGATGTAAACAGTTTCAGTATTTTCTAATTCTCCATCACCAAATCTTAGGTTACTTCATCACTAAGAAACTAAGTTAAAAGACTATTACTTAATGACACATATTCCATATACATTTGAAATAATTCAAATTATCTAATGAGTCTCGATAGTATATTTATTCACCATATTCATATTGTATTATGGTATAATAGATATAAACAGTTTCAGTATTTTCTAATTCTCCATCACCAAATCTTAGGTTACTTCATCACTAAGAAACTAAGTTAAAAGACTATTACTTACTGACACATATTCCATATACATTTGAAATAATTCAAATTATCTAATGAGTATCGATAGTATATTTATCCACCATATTCATATTGTATTATGGTATAATAGATGTAAACAGTTTCAGTATTTTCTAATTCTCCATCACCAAATCTTAGTATACTTCATCACTAAGAAACTAAGTTAAAAGACTATTACTTAATGACTAATATTCCATATA
Source organism: Vicia faba (assembly GCA_948472305.1). NCBI lineage: Eukaryota > Viridiplantae > Streptophyta > Magnoliopsida > Fabales > Fabaceae > Vicia > Vicia faba. The sequence goes on from CATIWC010003688.1 coordinate 2,643, forward strand.
CATTTATAATAATTTAAATTATCTAATGAGTCTCGATAGTATATTTATTCCCCATACTCATATTGTATTATGGTATAATAGATGTAAACAATTTCAATATTTTTCTTCTTCTCCATCACCAAATTTTAGGATACTTCATCACTAAGAAACTAAGTTAAAAGACTATTACTTAATGACACATATTCCATATACATTTGAAATAATTTAAATTATCTAATGAGTCTCGATAGTATATTTATTCACCATATTCATATTGTATTTTGGTATGATAGATGTAAACAATTTCAGTATTTTCTAATTCTCCATCACCGAATCTTAGGTTACTTCATCACTAAGAAACTAAGTTAAAAGACTATTACTTAATGACACATATTCCATATACATTTGAAATAATTCAAATTATCTAATGAGTCTTGATAGAATATTTATCCACCATATTCATATTGTATTATGGTATAATAGATGTAAACAGTTTCAGTATTTTCTAATTCTCCATCACCAAATCTTAGGTTACTTCATCACTAAGAAACTAAGTTAAAAGACTATTACTTAATGACACATATTCCATATACATTTGAAATAATTCAAATTATCTAATGAGTCTCGATAGTAGATTTGTTCACCATATTCATATTGTATTATGGTATAATAGATATAAACAGTTTCAGTATTTTCTAATTCTCCATCACCAAATCTTAGGTTACTTCATCACTAAGAAACTAAGTTAAAAGACTATTACTTAATGACACATATTCCATATACATTTGAAATAATTCAAATTATCTAATGAGTCTCGATAGTATATTTATCCACCATATTCATATTGTATTATGGTATAATAGATGTAAACAGTTTCAGTATTTTCTAATTCTCCATCACAAAATCTTAGGATACTTCATCACTAAGAAACTAAGTTAAAAGACTATTACTTAATGACTAATATTCCATATACATTTATAATAATTTAAATTATCTAATGAGTCTCGATAGTATATTTATTCACCATACTCATATTGTATTATGGTATAATAGATGTAAACAATTTCAATATTTTTCTTCTTCTCCATCACCATATTTTAGGATACTTCATCACTAAGAAACTAAGTTAAAAGACTATTACTTAATGACACATATTCCATATACATTTGAAATAATTTAAATTATCTAATGAGTCTCGATAGTATATTTATTCACCATATTCATATTGTATTATGGTATGATAGATGTAAACAATTTCAGTATTTTCTAATTCTCCATCACCGAATCTTAGGTTACTTCATCACTAAGAAACTAAATTAAAAGACTATTACTTAATGACACATATTCCATATACATTTGAAATAATTTAAATTATCTAATGAGTCTCGATAGTATATTTATTCACCATATTCATATTGTATTTTGGTATGATAGATGTAATCAATTTCAGTATTTTCTAATTCTCCATCACCGAATCTTAGGTTACTTCATCACTAAGAAACTAAGTTAAAAGACTATTACTTAATGACACATATTCCATATACATTTGAAATAATTCAAATTATCTAATGAGTCTCGATAGAATATTTATCCACCATATTCATATTGTATTATGGTATAATAGATGTAAACAGTTTCAGTATTTTCTAATTCTCCATCACCAAATCTTAGGTTACTTCATCACTAAGAAACTAAGTTAAAAGACTATTACTTAATGACACATATTCCATATACATTTGAAATAATTCAAATTATCTAATGAGTCTCGATAGTAGATTTGTTCACCATATTCATATTGTATTATGGTATATTAGATATAAACAGTTTCAGTATTTTCTAATTCTCCATCAACCAAATCTTAGGTTACTTCATCACTAAGAAACTAAGTTAAAAGACTATTACTTAATGACACATATTCCATATACATTTGAAATAATTCAAATTATCTAATGAGTCTCGATAGTATATTTATCCACCATATTCATATTGTATTATGGCATAATAGATATAAACAGTTTCATTATTTTCTAATTCTCCATCACCAAATCTTAGGTTACTTCATCACTAAGAAACTAAGTTAAAAGACTATTACTTAATGACACATATTCCATATACATTTGAAATAATTCAAATTATCTAATGAGTCTCGATAGTATATTTATCCACCATATTCATATTGTATTATGGTATAATAGATGTAAACAGTTTCAGTATTTTCTAATTCTCCATCACCAAATCTTAGGTTACTTCATCACTAAGAAACTAAGTTAAAAGGACTATTACTTAATGACACATATTCCATATACATTTGAAATAATTCAAATTATCTAATGAGTCTCGATAGTATATTTATTCACCATATTCATATTGTATTATGGTATAATAGATATAAACAGTTTCAGTATTTTCTAATTCTCCATCACCAAATCTTAGGTTACTTCATCACTAAGAAACTAAGTTAAAAGACTATTACTTACTGACACATATTCCATATACATTTGAAATAATTCAAATTATCTAATGAGTATCGATAGTATATTTATCCACCATATTCATATTGTATTATGGTATAATAGATGTAAACAGTTTCAGTATTTTCTAATTCTCCATCACCAAATCTTAGTATACTTCATCACTAAGAAACTAAGTTAAAAGACTATTACTTAATGACTAATATTCCATATACATTTAGAATAATTTAAATTATCTAATGAGTCTCGATAGTATATTTATTCCCCATACTCATATTGTATTATGGTATAATAGATGTAAACAATTTCAATATTTTTCTTCTTCTCCATCACCAAATTTTAGGATACTTCATCACTAAGAAACTAAGTTAAAAGACTATTACTTAATGACACATATTCCATATACATTTGAAATAATTTAAATTATCTAATGAGTCTCGATAGTATATTTATTCACCATATTCATATTGTATTTTGGTATGATAGATGTAAACAATTTCAGTATTTTCTAATTCTCCATCACCGAATCTTAGGTTACTTCATCACTAAGAAACTAAGTTAAAAGACTATTACTTAATGACACATATTCCATATACATTTGAAATAATTCAAATTATCTAATGAGTCTCTATAGAATATTTATCCACCATATTCATATTGTATTATGGTATAATAGATGTAAACAGTTTCAGTATTTTCTAATTCTCCATCACCAAATCTTAGGTTACTTCATCACTAAGAAACTAAGTTAAAAGACTATTACTTAATGACACATATTCCATATACATTTGAAATAATTCAAATTATCTAATGAGTCTCGATAGTAGATTTGTTCACCATATTCATATTGTATTATGGTATAATAGATATAAACAGTTTCAGTATTTTCTAATTCTCCATCACCAAATCTTAGGTTACTTCATCACTAAGAAACTAAGTTAAAAGACTATTACTTAATGACACATATTCCATATACATTTGAAATAATTCAAATTATCTAATGAGTCTCGATAGTATATTTATCCACCATATTCATATTGTATTATGGTATAATAGATGTAAACAGTTTCAGTATTTTCTAATTCTCCATCACAAAATCTTAGGATACTTCATCACTAAGAAACTAAGTTAAAAGACTATTACTTAATGACTAATATTCCATATACATTTATAATAATTTAAATTATCTAATGAGTCTCGATAGTATATTTATTCACCATACTCATATTGTATTATGGTATAATAGATGTAAACAATTTCAATATTTTTCTTCTTCTCCATCACCATATTTTAGGATACTTCATCACTAAGAAACTAAGTTAAAAGACTATTACTTAATGACACATATTCCATATACATTTGAAATAATTTAAATTATCTAATGAGTCTCGATAGTATATTTATTCACCATATTCATATTGTATTATGGTATGATAGATGTAAACAATTTCAGTATTTTCTAATTCTCCATCACCGAATCTTAGGTTACTTCATCACTAAGAAACTAAATTAAAAGACTATTACTTAATGACACATATTCCATATACATTTGAAATAATTTAAATTATCTAATGAGTCTCGATAGTATATTTATTCACCATATTCATATTGTATTTTGGTATGATAGATGTAATCAATTTCAGTATTTTCTAATTCTCCATCACCGAATCTTAGGTTACTTCATCACTAAGAAACTAAGTTAAAAGACTATTACTTAATGACACATATTCCATATACATTTGAAATAATTCAAATTATCTAATGAGTCTCGATAGTATATTTATCCACCATATTCATATTGTATTATGGTATAATAGATGTAAACAGTTTCAGTATTTTCTAATTCTCCATCACCAAATCTTAGGTTACTTCATCACTAAGAAACTAAGTTAAAAGACTATTACTTAATGACACATATTCCATATACATTTGAAATAATTCAAATTATCTAATGAGTCTCGATAGTATATTTATTCACCATATTCATATTGTATTATGGTATAATAGATATAAACAGTTTCAGTATTTTCTAATTCTCCATCACCAAATCTTAGGTTACTTCATCACTAAGAAACTAAGTTAAAAGACTATTACTTAATGACACATATTCCATATACATTTGAAATAATTCAAATTATCTAATGAGTCTCGATAGTAGATTTGTTCACCATATTCATATTGTATTATGGTATAATAGATATAAACAGTTTCAGTATTTTCTAATTCTCCATCACCAAATCTTAGGTTACTTCATCACTAAGAAACTAAGTTAAAAGACTATTACTTAATGACACATATTCCATATACATTTGAAATAATTCAAATTATCTAATGAGTCTCGATAGTATATTTATCCACCATATTCATATTGTATTATGGCATAATAGATATAAACAGTTTCATTATTTTCTAATTCTCCATCACCAAATCTTAGGTTACTTCATCACTAAGAAACTAAGTTAAAAGACTATTACTTAATGACACATATTCCATATACATTTGAAATAATTCAAATTATCTAATGAGTCTCGATAGTATATTTATCCACCATATTCATATTGTATTATGGTATAATAGATGTAAACAGTTTCAGTATTTTCTAATTCTCCATCACCAAATCTTAGGTTACTTCATCACTAAGAAACTAAGTTAAAAGACTATTACTTAATGACACATATTCCATATACATTTGAAATAATTCAAATTATCTAATGAGTCTCGATAGAATATTTATCCACCATATTCATATTGTATTATGGTATAATAGATGTAAACAGTTTCAGTATTTTCTAATTCTCCATCACCAAATCTTAGGTTACTTCATCACTAAGAAACTAAGTTAAAAGACTATTACTTAATGACACATATTCCATATACATTTGAAATAATTCAAATTATCTAATGAGTCTCGATAGTAGATTTGTTCACCATATTCATATTGTATTATGGTATAATAGATATAAACAGTTTCAGTATTTTCTAATTCTCCATCACCAAATCTTAGGTTACTTCATCACTAAGAAACTAAGTTAAAAGACTATTACTTAATGACACATATTCCATATACATTTGAAATAATTCAAATTATCTAATGAGTCTCGATAGTATATTTATCCACCATATTCATATTGTATTATGGCATAATAGATATAAACAGTTTCATTATTTTCTAATTCTCCATCACCAAATCTTAGGTTACTTCATCACTAAGAAACTAAGTTAAAAGACTATTACTTAATGACACATATTCCATATACATTTGAAATAATTCAAATTATCTAATGAGTCTCGATAGTATATTTATCCACCATATTCATATTGTATTATGGTATAATAGATGTAAACAGTTTCAGTATTTTCTAATTCTCCATCACCAAATCTTAGGTTACTTCATCACTAAGAAACTAAGTTAAAAGACTATTACTTAATGACACATATTCCATATACATTTGAAATAATTCAAATTATCTAATGAGTCTCGATAGTATATTTATTCACCATATTCATATTGTATTATGGTATAATAGATATAAACAGTTTCAGTATTTTCTAATTCTCCATCACCAAATCTTAGGTTACTTCATCACTAAGAAACTAAGTTAAAAGACTATTACTTACTGACACATATTCCATATACATTTGAAATAATTCAAATTATCTAATGAGTATCGATAGTATATTTATCCACCATATTCATATTGTATTATGGTATAATAGATGTAAACAGTTTCAGTATTTTCTAATTCTCCATCACCAAATCTTAGTATACTTCATCACTAAGAAACTAAGTTAAAAGACTATTACTTAATGACTAATATTCCATATACATTTAGAATAATTTAAATTATCTAATGAGTCTCGATAGTATATTTATTCCCCATACTCATATTGTATTATGGTATAATAGATGTAAACAATTTCAATATTTTTCTTCTTCTCCATCACCAAATTTTAGGATACTTCATCACTAAGAAACTAAGTTAAAAGACTATTACTTAATGACACATATTCCATATACATTTGAAATAATTTAAATTATCTAATGAGTCTCGATAGTATATTTATTCACCATATTCATATTGTATTTTGGTATGATAGATGTAAACAATTTCAGTATTTTCTAATTCTCCATCACCGAATCTTAGGTTACTTCATCACTAAGAAACTAAGTTAAAAGACTATTACTTAATGACACATATTCCATATACATTTGAAATAATTCAAATTATCTAATGAGTCTCTATAGAATATTTATCCACCATATTCATATTGTATTATGGTATAATAGATGTAAACAGTTTCAGTATTTTCTAATTCTCCATCACCAAATCTTAGGTTACTTCATCACTAAGAAACTAAGTTAAAAGACTATTACTTAATGACACATATTCCATATACATTTGAAATAATTCAAATTATCTAATGAGTCTCGATAGTAGATTTGTTCACCATATTCATATTGTATTATGGTATAATAGATATAAACAGTTTCAGTATTTTCTAATTCTCCATCACCAAATCTTAGGTTACTTCATCACTAAGAAACTAAGTTAAAAGACTATTACTTAATGACACATATTCCATATACATTTGAAATAATTCAAATTATCTAATGAGTCTCGATAGTATATTTATCCACCATATTCATATTGTATTATGGTATAATAGATGTAAACAGTTTCAGTATTTTCTAATTCTCCATCACAAAATCTTAGGATACTTCATCACTAAGAAACTAAGTTAAAAGACTATTACTTAATGACTAATATTCCATATACATTTATAATAATTTAAATTATCTAATGAGTCTCGATAGTATATTTATTCACCATACTCATATTGTATTATGGTATAATAGATGTAAACAATTTCAATATTTTTCTTCTTCTCCATCACCATATTTTAGGATACTTCATCACTAAGAAACTAAGTTAAAAGACTATTACTTAATGACACATATTCCATATACATTTGAAATAATTTAAATTATCTAATGAGTCTCGATAGTATATTTATTCACCATATTCATATTGTATTATGGTATGATAGATGTAAACAATTTCAGTATTTTCTAATTCTCCATCACCGAATCTTAGGTTACTTCATCACTAAGAAACTAAATTAAAAGACTATTACTTAATGACACATATTCCATATACATTTGAAATAATTTAAATTATCTAATGAGTCTCGATAGTATATTTATTCACCATATTCATATTGTATTTTGGTATGATAGATGTAATCAATTTCAGTATTTTCTAATTCTCCATCACCGAATCTTAGGTTACTTCATCACTAAGAAACTAAGTTAAAAGACTATTACTTAATGACACATATTCCATATACATTTGAAATAATTCAAATTATCTAATGAGTCTCGATAGAATATTTATCCACCATATTCATATTGTATTATGGTATAATAGATGTAAACAGTTTCAGTATTTTCTAATTCTCCATCACCAAATCTTAGGTTACTTCATCACTAAGAAACTAAGTTAAAAGACTATTACTTAATGACACATATTCCATATACATTTGAAATAATTCAAATTATCTAATGAGTCTCGATAGTAGATTTGTTCACCATATTCATATTGTATTATGGTATAATAGATATAAACAGTTTCAGTATTTTCTAATTCTCCATCACCAAATCTTAGGTTACTTCATCACTAAGAAACTAAGTTAAAAGACTATTACTTAATGACACATATTCCATATACATTTGAAATAATTCAAATTATCTAATGAGTCTCGATATTATATTTATCCACCATATTCATATTGTATTATGGCATAATAGATATAAACAGTTTCATTATTTTCTAATTCTCCATCACCAAATCTTAGGTTACTTCATCACTAAGAAACTAAGTTAAAAGACTATTACTTAATGACACATATTCCATATACATTTGAAATAATTCAAATTATCTAATGAGTCTCGATAGTATATTTATCCACCATATTCATATTGTATTATGGTATAATAGATGTAAACAGTTTCAGTATTTTCTAATTCTCCATCACCAAATCTTAGGTTACTTCATCACTAAGAAACTAAGTTAAAAGACTATTACTTAATGACACATATTCCATATACATTTGAAATAATTCAAATTATCTAATGAGTCTCGATAGTATATTTATTCACCATATTCATATTGTATTATGGTATAATAGATATAAACAGTTTCAGTATTTTCTAATTCTCCATCACCAAATCTTAGGTTACTTCATCACTAAGAAACTAAGTTAAAAGACTATTACTTACTGACACATATTCCATATACATTTGAAATAATTCAAATTATCTAATGAGTATCTATAGTATATTTATCCACCATATTCATATTGTATTATGGTATAATAGATGTAAACAGTTTCAGTATTTTCTAATTCTCCATCACCAAATCTTAGGATACTTCATCACTAAGAAACTAAGTTAAAAGACTATTACTTAATGACTAATATTCCATATACATTTATAATAATTTAAATTATCTAATGAGTCTCGATAGTATATTTATTCACCATACTCATATTGTATTATGGTATAATAGATGTAAACAATTTCAATATTTTTCTTCTTCTCCATCACCATATTTTAGGATACTTCATCACTAAGAAACTAAGTTAAAAGACTATTACTTAATGACACATATTCCATATACATTTGAAATAATTTAAATTATCTAATGAGTCTCGATAGTATATTTATTCACCATATTCATATGGTATTATGGTATGATAGATGTAAACAATTTCAGTATTTTCTAATTCTCCATCACCGAATCTTAGGTTACTTCATCACTAAGAAACTAAATTAAAAGACTATTACTTAATGACACATATTCCATATACATTTGAAATAATTTAAATTATCTAATGAGTCTCGATAGTATATTTATTCACCATATTCATATTGTATTTTGGTATGATAGATGTAATCAATTTCAGTATTTTCTAATTCTCCATCACCGAATCTTAGGTTACTTCATCACTAAGAAACTAAGTTAAAAGACTATTACTTAATGACACATATTCCATATACATTTGAAATAATTCAAATTATCTAATGAGTCTCGATAGAATATTTATCCACCATATTCATATTGTATTATGGTATAATAGATGTAAACAGTTTCAGTATTTTCTAATTCTCCATCACCAAATCTTAGGTTACTTCATCACTAAGAAACTAAGTTAAAAGACTATTACTTAATGACACATATTCCATATACATTTGAAATAATTCAAATTATCTAATGAGTCTCGATAGTAGATTTGTTCACCATATTCATATTGTATTATGGTATAATAGATATAAACAGTTTCAGTATTTTCTAATTCTCCATCACCAAATCTTAGGTTACTTCATCACTAAGAAACTAAGTTAAAAGACTATTACTTAATGACACATATTCCATATACATTTGAAATAATTCAAATTATCTAATGAGTCTCGATAGTATATTTATCCACCATATTCATATTGTATTATGGCATAATAGATATAAACAGTTTCATTATTTTCTAATTCTCCATCACCAAATCTTAGGTTACTTCATCACTAAGAAACTAAGTTAAAAGACTATTACTTAATGACACATATTCCATATACATTTGAAATAATTCAAATTATCTAATGAGTCTCGATAGTATATTTATCCACCATATTCATATTGTATTATGGTATAATAGATGTAAACAGTTTCAGTATTTTCTAATTCTCCATCACCAAATCTTAGGTTACTTCATCACTAAGAAACTAAGTTAAAAGACTATTACTTAATGACACATATTCCATATACATTTGAAATAATTCAAATTATCTAATGAGTCTCGATAGTATATTTATTCACCATATTCATATTGTATTATGGTATAATAGATATAAACAGTTTCAGTATTTTCTAATTCTCCATCACCAAATCTTAGGTTACTTCATCACTAAGAAACTAAGTTAAAAGACTATTACTTACTGACACATATTCCATATACATTTGAAATAATTCAAATTATCTAATGAGTATCGATAGTATATTTATCCACCATATTCATATTGTATTATGGTATAATAGATGTAAACAGTTTCAGTATTTTCTAATTCTCTATCACCAAATCTTAGTATACTTCATCACTAAGAAACTAAGTTAAAAGACTATTACTTAATGACTAATATTCCATATACATTTATAATAATTTAAATTATCTAATGAGTCTCGATAGTATATTTATTCCCCATACTCATATTGTATTATGGTATAATAGATGTAAACAATTTCAATATTTTTCTTCTTCTCCATCACCAAATTTTAGGATACTTCATCACTAAGAAACTAAGTTAAAAGACTATTACTTAATGACACATATTCCATATACATTTGAAATAATTTAAATTATCTAATGAGTCTCGATAGTATATTTATTCACCATATTCATATTGTATTTTGGTATGATAGATGTAAACAATTTCAGTATTTTCTAATTCTCCATCACTGAATCTTAGGTTACTTCATCACTAAGAAACTAAGTTAAAAGACTATTACTTAATGACACATATTCAATATACATTTGAAATAATTCAAATTATCTAATGAGTCTCGATAGAATATTTATCCACCATATTCATATTGTATTATGGTATAATAGATGTAAACAGTTTCAGTATTTTCTAATTCTCCATCACCAAATCTTAGGTTACTTCATCACTAAGAAACTAAGTTAAAAGACTATTACTTAATGACACATATTCCATATACATTTGAAATAATTCAAATTATCTAATGAGTCTCGATAGTAGATTTGTTCACCATATTCATATTGTATTATGGTATAATAGATATAAACAGTTTCAGTATTTTCTAATTCTCCATCACCAAATCTTAGGTTACTTCATCACTAAGAAACTAAGTTAAAAGACTATTACTTAATGACACATATTCCATATACATTTGAAATAATTCAAATTATCTAATGAGTCTCGATAGTATATTTATCCACCATATTCATATTGTATTATGGTATAATAGATGTAAACAGTTTCAGTATTTTCTAATTCTCCATCACAAAATCTTAGGATACTTCATCACTAAGAAACTAAGTTAAAAGACTATTACTTAATGACTAATATTCCATATACATTTATAATAATTTAAATTATCTAATGAGTCTCGATAGTATATTTATTCACCATACTCATATTGTATTATGGTATAATAGATGTAAACAATTTCAATATTTTTCTTCTTCTCCATCACCATATTTTAGGATACTTCATCACTAAGAAACTAAGTTAAAAGACTATTACTTAATGACACATATTCCATATACATTTGAAATAATTTAAATTATCTAATGAGTCTCGATAGTATATTTATTCACCATATTCATATTGTATTATGGTATGATAGATGTAAACAATTTCAGTATTTTCTAATTCTCCATCACCGAATCTTAGGTTACTTCATCACTAAGAAACTAAATTAAAAGACTATTACTTAATGACACATATTCCATATACATTTGAAATAATTTAAATTATCTAATGAGTCTCGATAGTATATTTATTCACCATATTCATATTGTATTTTGGTATGATAGATGTAATCAATTTCAGTATTTTCTAATTCTCCATCACCGAATCTTAGGTTACTTCATCACTAAGAAACTAAGTTAAAAGACTATTACTTAATGACACATATTCCATACACATTTGAAATAATTCAAATTATCTAATGAGTCTCGATAGAATATTTATCCACCATATTCATATTGTATTATGGTATAATAGATGTAAACCGTTTCAGTATTTTCTAATTCTCCATCACCAAATCTTAGGTTACTTCATCACTAAGAAACTAAGTTAAAAGACTATTACTTAATGACACATATTCCATATACATTTGAAATAATTCAAATTATCTAATGAGTCTCGATAGTAGATTTGTTCACCATATTCATATTGTATTATGGTATAATAGATATAAACAGTTTCAGTATTTTCTAATTCTCCATCACCAAATCTTAGGTTACTTCATCACTAAGAAACTAAGTTAAAAGACTATTACTTAATGACACATATTCCATATACATTTGAAATAATTCAAATTATCTAATGAGTCTCGATAGTATATTTATCCACCATATTCATATTGTATTATGGCATAATAGATATAAACAGTTTCATTATTTTCTAATTCTCCATCACCAAATCTTAGGTTACTTCATCACTAAGAAACTAAGTTAAAAGACTATTACTTAATGACACATATTCCATATACATTTGAAATAATTCAAATTATCTAATGAGTCTCGATAGTATATTTATCCACCATATTCATATTGTATTATGGTATAATAGATATAAACAGTTTCAGTATTTTCTAATTCTCCATCACCAAATCTTAGGTTACTTCATCACTAAGAAACTAAGTTAAAAGACTATTACTTACTGACACATATTCCATATACATTTGAAATAATTCAAATTATCTAATGAGTATCGATAGTATATTTATCCACCATATTCATATTGTATTATGGTATAATAGATGTAAACAGTTTCAGTATTTTCTAATTCTCCATTACCAAATCTTAGGATACTTCATCACTAAGAAACTAAGTTAAAAGACTATTACTTAATGACTAATATTCCATATACATTTATAATAATTTAAATTATCTAATGAGTCTCGATAGTATATTTATTCCCCATACTCATATTGTATTATGGTATAATAGATGTAAACAATTTCAATATTTTTCTTCTTCTCCATCACCAAATTTTAGGATACTTCATCACTAAAAAACTAAGTTAAAAGACTATTAGTTAATGACACATATTCCATATACATTTGAAATAATTTAAATTATCTAATGAGTCTCGATAGTATATTTATTCACCATATTCATATTGTATTTTGGTATGATAGATGTAAACAATTTCAGTATTTTCTAATTCTCCATCACCGAATCTTAGGTTACTTCATCACTAAGAAACTAAGTTAAAAGACTATTACTTAATGACACATATTCCATATACATTTGAAATAATTCAAATTATCTAATTAGTCTCGATAGAATATTTATCCACCATATTCATATTGTATTATGGTATAATAGATGTAAACAGTTTCAGTATTTTCTAATTCTCCATCACCAAATCTTAGGTTACTTCATCACTAAGAAACTAAGTTAAAAGACTATTACTTAATGACACATATTCCATATACATTTGAAATAATTCAAATTATCTAATGAGTCTCGATAGTAGATTTGTTCGCCATATTCATATTGTATTATGGTATAATAGATATAAACAGTTTCAGTATTTTCTAATTCTCCATCACCAAATCTTAGGTTACTTCATCACTAAGAAACTAAGTTAAAAGACTATTACTTAATGACACATATTCCATATACATTTGAAATAATTCAAATTATCTAATTAGTCTCGATAGTATATTTATCCACCATATTCATATTGTATTATGGTATAATAGATGTAAACAGTTTCAGTATTTTCTAATTCTCCATCACCAAATCTTAGGTTACTTCATCACTAAGAAACTAAGTTAAAAGACTATTACTTAATGACACATATTCCATATACATTTGAAATAATTCAAATTATCTAATGAGTCTCGATAGTATATTTATTCACCATATTCATAATGTATTATGGTATAATAGATATAAACAGTTTCAGTATTTTCTAATTCTCCATCACCAAATCTTAGGTTACTTCATCACTAAGAAACTAAGTTAAAAGACTATTACTTACTGACACATATTCCATATACATTTGAAATAATTCAAATTATCCAATGAGTATCGATAGTATATTTATCCACCATATTCATATTGTATTATGGTATAATAGATGTAAACAGTTTAAGTATTTTCTAATTCTCCATCACCAAATCTTAGGATACTTCATCACTAAGAAACTAAGTTAAAAGACTATTACTTAATGACTAATATTCCATATACATTTGAAATAATTCAAATTATCTAATGAGTATCGATAGTATATTTATCCACCATATTCATATTGTATTATGGTATAATAGATGTAAACAGTTTCAGTATTTTCTAATTCTCCATCACCAAATCTTAGGATACTTTATCACTAAGAAACTAAGTTAAAAGACTATTACTTAATGACTAATATTCCATATACATTTATAATAATTTAAATTATCTAATGAGTCTCGATAGTATATTTATTCACCATACTCATATTGTATTATGGTATAATAGATGTAAACAATTTCAATATTTTTCTTCTTCTCCATCACCATATTTTAGGATACTTCATCACTAAGAAACTAAGTTAAAAGACTATTACTTAATGACACATATTCCATATACATTTGAAATAATTTAAATTATCTAATGAGTCTCGATAGTATATTTATTCACCATATTCATATTGTATTATGGTATGATAGATGTAAACAATTTCAGTATTTTCTAATTCTCCATCACCGAATCTTAGGTTACTTCATCACTAAGAAACTAAATTAAAAGACTATTACTTAATGACACATATTCCATATACATTTGAAATAATTTAAATTATCTAATGAGTCTCGATAGTATATTTATTCACCATATTCATATTGTATTTTGGTATGATAGATGTAATCAATTTCAGTATTTTCTAATTCTCCATCACCAAATCTTAGGTTACTTCATCACTAAGAAACTAAGTTAAAAGACTATTACTTAATGACACATATTCCATATACATTTGAAATAATTCAAATTATCTAATGAGTCTCGATAGAATATTTATCCACCATATTCATATTGTATTATGGTATAATAGATGTAAACAGTTTCAGTATTTTCTAATTCTCCATCACCAAATCTTAGGTTACTTCATCACTAAGAAACTAAGTTAAAAGACTATTACTTAATGACACATATTCCATATACATTTGAAATAATTCAAATTATCTAATGAGTATCGATAGTATATTTATCCACCATATTCATATTGTATTATGGTATAATAGATGTAAACAGTTTCAGTATTTTCTAATTCTCCATTACCAAATCTTAGGATACTTCATCACTAAGAAACTAAGTTAAAAGACTATTACTTAATGACTAATATTCCATATACATTTATAATAATTTAAATTATCTAATGAGTCTCGATAGTATATTTATTCCCCATACTCATATTGTATTATGGTATAATAGATGTAAACAATTTCAATATTTTTCTTCTTCTCCATCACCAAATTTTAGGATACTTCATCACTAAAAAACTAAGTTAAAAGACTATTAGTTAATGACACATATTCCATATACATTTGAAATAATTTAAATTATCTAATGAGTCTCGATAGTATATTTATTCACCATATTCATATTGTATTTTGGTATGATAGATGTAAACAATTTCAGTATTTTCTAATTCTCCATCACCGAATCTTAGGTTACTTCATCACTAAGAAACTAAGTTAAAAGACTATTACTTAATGACACATATTCCATATACATTTGAAATAATTCAAATTATCTAATTAGTCTCGATAGAATATTTATCCACCATATTCATATTGTATTATGGTATAATAGATGTAAACAGTTTCAGTATTTTCTAATTCTCCATCACCAAATCTTAGGTTACTTCATCACTAAGAAACTAAGTTAAAAGACTATTACTTAATGACACATATTCCATATACATTTGAAATAATTCAAATTATCTAATGAGTCTCGATAGTAGATTTGTTCGCCATATTCATATTGTATTATGGTATAATAGATATAAACAGTTTCAGTATTTTCTAATTCTCCATCACCAAATCTTAGGTTACTTCATCACTAAGAAACTAAGTTAAAAGACTATTACTTAATGACACATATTCCATATACATTTGAAATAATTCAAATTATCTAATGAGTCTCGATAGTATATTTATTCACCATATTCATAATGTATTATGGTATAATAGATATAAACAGTTTCAGTATTTTCTAATTCTCCATCACCAAATCTTAGGTTACTTCATCACTAAGAAACTAAGTTAAAAGACTATTACTTACTGACACATATTCCATATACATTTGAAATAATTCAAATTATCCAATGAGTATCGATAGTATATTTATCCACCATATTCATATTGTATTATGGTATAATAGATGTAAACAGTTTAAGTATTTTCTAATTCTCCATCACCAAATCTTAGGATACTTCATCACTAAGAAACTAAGTTAAAAGACTATTACTTAATGACTAATATTCCATATACATTTGAAATAATTCAAATTATCTAATGAGTATCGATAGTATATTTATCCACCATATTCATATTGTATTATGGTATAATAGATGTAAACAGTTTCAGTATTTTCTAATTCTCCATCACCAAATCTTAGGATACTTCATCACTAAGAAACTAAGTTAAAAGACTATTACTTAATGACTAATATTCCATATACATTTATAATAATTTAAATTATCTAATGAGTCTCGATAGTATATTTATTCACCATACTCATATTGTATTATGGTATAATAGATGTAAACAATTTCAATATTTTTCTTCTTCTCCATCACCATATTTTAGGATACTTCATCACTAAGAAACTAAGTTAAAAGACTATTACTTAATGACACATATTCCATATACATTTGAAATAATTTAAATTATCTAATGAGTCTCGATAGTATATTTATTCACCATATTCATATTGTATTATGGTATGATAGATGTAAACAATTTCAGTATTTTCTAATTCTCCATCACCGAATCTTAGGTTACTTCATCACTAAGAAACTAAATTAAAAGACTATTACTTAATGACACATATTCCATATACATTTGAAATAATTTAAATTATCTAATGAGTCTCGATAGTATATTTATTCACCATATTCATATTGTATTTTGGTATGATAGATGTAATCAATTTCAGTATTTTCTAATTCTCCATCACCAAATCTTAGGTTACTTCATCACTAAGAAACTAAGTTAAAAGACTATTACTTAATGACACATATTCCATATACATTTGAAATAATTCAAATTATCTAATGAGTCTCGATAGAATATTTATCCACCATATTCATATTGTATTATGGTATAATAGATGTAAACAGTTTCAGTATTTTCTAATTCTCCATCACCAAATCTTAGGTTACTTCATCACTAAGAAACTAAGTTAAAAGACTATTACTTAATGACACATATTCCATATACATTTGAAATAATTCAAATTATCTAATGAGTCTCGATAGTAGATTTGTTCACCATATTCATATTGTATTATGGTATAATAGATATAAACAGTTTCAGTATTTTCTAATTCTCCATCACCAAATCTTAGGTTACTTCATCACTAAGAAACTAAGTTAAAAGACTATTACTTAATGACACATATTCCATATACATTTGAAATAATTCAAATTATCTAATGAGTCTCGATAGTATATTTATCCACCATATTCATATTGTATTATGGTATAATAGATGTAAACAGTTTCAGTATTTTCTAATTCTCCATCACCAAATCTTAGGTTACTTCATCACTAAGAAACTAAGTTAAAAGACTATTACTTAATGACACATATTCCATATACATTTGAAATAATTCAAATTATCTAATGAGTCTCGATAGTAGATTTGTTCACCATATTCATATTGTATTATGGTATAATAGATATAAACAGTTTCAGTATTTTCTAATTCTCCATCACCAAATCTTAGGTTACTTCATCACTAAGAAACTAAGTTAAAAGACTATTACTTACTGACACATATTCCATATACATTTGAATAATTCAAATTATCTAATGAGTCTCGATAGAATATTTATCCACCATATTCATATTGTATTATGGTATAATAGATGTAAACAGTTTCAGTATTTTCTAATTCTCCATCACCAAATCTTAGGTTACTTCATCACTAAGAAACTAAGTTAAAAGACTATTACTTAATGACACATATTCCATATACATTTGAAATAATTCAAATTATCTAATGAGTCTCGATAGTAGATTTGTTCACCATATTCATATTGTATTATGGTATAATAGATATAAACAGTTTCAGTATTTTCTAATTCTCCATCACCAAATCTTAGGTTACTTCATCACTAAGAAACTAAGTTAAAAGACTATTACTTAATGACACATATTCCATATACATTTGAAATAATTCAAATTATCTAATGAGTCTCGATAGTATATTTATCCACCATATTCATATTGTATTATGGTATAATAGATGTAAACAGTTTCAGTATTTCTAATTCTCCATCACCGAATCTTAGGTTACTTCATCACTAAGAAACTAAGTTAAAAGACTATTACTTAATGACACATATTCCATATACATTTGAAATAATTTAAATTATCTAATGAGTCTCGATAGAATATTTATCCACCATATTCATATTGTATTATGGTATAATAGATGTAAACAGTTTCAGTATTTTCTAATTCTCCATCACCAAATCTTAGGTTACTTCATCACTAAGAAACTAAGTTAAAAGACTATTACTTAATGACACATATTCCATATACATTTGAAATAATTCAAATTATCTAATGAGTCTCGATAGAATATTTATCCACCATATTCATATTGTATTATGGTATAATAGATGTAAACAGTTTCAGTATTTTCTAATTCTCCATCACCAAATCTTAGGTTACTTCATCACTAAGAAACTAAGTTAAAAGACTATTACTTAATGACACATATTCCATATACATTTGAAATAATTCAAATTATCTAATGAGTCTCGATAGTAGATTTGTTCACCATATTCATATTGTATTATGGTATAATAGATATAAACAGTTTCAGTATTTTCTAATTCTCCATCACCAAATCTTAGGTTACTTCATCACTAAGAAACTAAGTTAAAAGACTATTACTTAATGACACATATTCCATATACATTTGAAATAATTCAAATTATCTAATGAGTCTCGATAGTATATTTATCCACCATATTCATATTGTATTATGGTATAATAGATGTAAACAGTTTCAGTATTTTCTAATTCTCCATCACCAAATCTTAGGTTACTTCATCACTAAGAAACTAAGTTAAAAGACTATTACTTAATGACACATATTCCATATACATTTGAAATAATTCAAATTATCTAATGAGTGTCGATAGTATATTTATTCACCATATTCATATTGTATTATGGTATAATAGATATAAACAGTTTCAGTATTTTCTAATTCTCCATCACCAAATCTTAGGTTACTTCATCACTAAGAAACTAAGTTAAAAGACTATTACTTACTGACACATATTCCATATACATTTGAAATAATTCAAATTATCTAATGAGTATCGATAGTATATTTATCCACCATATTCATATTGTATTATGGTATAATAGATGTAAACAGTTTCAGTATTTTCTAATTCTCCATCACCAAATCTTAGGATACTTCATCACTAAGAAACTAAGTTAAAAGACTATTACTTAATGACTAATATTCCATATACATTTATAATAATTTAAATTATCTAATGAGTCTCGATAGTATATTTATTCACCATACTCATATTGTATTATGGTATAATAGATGTAAACAATTTCAATATTTTTCTTCTTCTCCATCACCATATTTTAGGATACTTCATCACTAAGAAACTAAGTTAAAAGACTATTACTTAATGACACATATTCCATATACATTTGAAATAATTTAAATTATCTAATGAGTCTCGATAGTATATTTATTCACCATATTCATATTGTATTATGGTATGATAGATGTAAACAATTTCAGTATTTTCTAATTCTCCATCACCGAATCTTAGGTTACTTCATCACTAAGAAACTAAGTTAAAAGACTATTACTTAATGACACATATTCCATATACATTTGAAATAATTCAAATTATCTAATGAGTCTCGATAGTATATTTATCCACCATATTCATATTGTATTATGGTATAATAGATGTAAACAGTTTCAGTATTTTCTAATTCTCCATCACCAAATCTTAGGTTACTTCATCACTAAGAAACTAAGTTAAAAGACTATTACTTAATGACACATATTCCATATACATTTGAAATAATTCAAATTATCTAATGAGTCTCGATAGAATATTTATTCACCATATTCATATTGTATTATGGTATAATAGATATAAACAGTTTCAGTATTTTCTAATTCTCCATCACCAAATCTTAGGTTACTTCATCACTAAGAAACTAAGTTAAAAGACTATTACTTACTGACACATATTCCATATACATTTGAAATAATTCAAATTATGTAATTAGTCTCGATAATATATTTATTCACCATATTCATATTTTATTATGGTATAATAGATGTAAACAGTTTCAGTATTTTCTAATTCTCCATCACCAAATCTTAGGTTACTTCATCACTAAGAAACTAAGTTAAAAGACTATTACTTACTGACACATATTCCATATACATTTGAAATAATTCAAATTATCTAATGAGTCTCGGTAGTATATTCATCCACCATATTCATATTGTATTATGGTATAATAGATGTAAACAGTTTCAATATTTTCTAATTCTCCATCACCAAATCTTAGGTTACTTCATCACTAAGAAACTAAGTTAAAAGACTATTACTTAATGACACATATTCCATATACATTTGAAATAATTCAAATTATCTAATGAGTCTCGATAGTATATATATTCACCATATTCATATTGTATTATGGTATAATAGATATAAACAGTTTCAGTATTTTCTAATTCTCCATCACCAAATCTAAGGTTACTTCATCACTAAGAAACTAAGTTAAAAGACTATTACTTAATGACACATATTCCATATACATTTTAAATAATTCAAATTATCTAATGAGTCTCGATAGTATATTTATCCACCATATTCATATTGTATTATGGCATAATAGATGTAAACAGTTTCATTATTTTCTAATTCTCCATCACCAAATCTTAGGTTACTTCATCACTAAGAAACTAAGTTAAAAGACTATTACTTAATGACACATATTCCATATACATTTGAAATAATTCAAATTATCTAATGAGTCTCGGTAGTATATTCATCCACCATATTCATATTGTATTATGGTATAATAGATGTAAACAGTTTCAGTATTTTCTAATTTTCCATCACCAAATCTTAGGATACTTCATCACTAAGAAACTAAGTTAAAAGACTATTACTTAATGACTCATATTCCATATACATTTGAAATAATTCAAATTATCTAATGAGTCTCGATAGTATATTTATTCACCATACTCATATTGTATTATGGTATAGTAGATGTAAACAATTTCAATATTTTTCTTCTTCTCCATCACCAAATTTTAGGATACTTCATCACTAAGAAACTAAATTAAAAGACTATTACTTAATGACACATATTCCATATACATTTGAAATAATTTAAATTATCTAATGAGTCTCGATAGTATATTTATTCACCATATTCATATTGTATTATGGTATGATAGATGTAAACAATTTCAGTATTTTCTAATTCTCCATCACTGAATCTTAGGTTACTTCATCACTAAGAAACTAAGTTAAAAGACTATTACTTAATGACACATATACCATATACATTTGAAATAATTCAAATTATCTAATGAGTCTCGATAGTATATTTATCCACCATATTCATATTGTATTATGGTATAATAGATGTAAACAGTTTCAGTATTTTCTAATTCTCCATCACAAAATCTTAGGTTACTTCATCACTAAGAAACTAAGTTAAAAGACTATTACTTAATGACACATATTCCATATACATTTGAAATAATTCAAATTATCTAATGAGTCTCGATAGTATATTTATTCGTCATATTCATATTGTATTATGGTATAATAGATGTAAACAGTTTCAGTATTTTCTAATTCTCCATCACCAAATCTAAGGTTACTTCATCACTAAGAAACTAAGTTAAAAGACTATTACTTAATGACACATATTCCATATACATTTTAAATAATTCAAATTATCTAATGAGTCTCGATAGTATATTTATCCACCATATTCATATTGTATTATGGCATAATAAATGTAAACAGATTCATTATTTTCTAATTCTCCATCACCAAATCTTAGGTTACTTCATCACTAAGAAACTAAGTTAAAAGACTATTACTTAATGACACATATTCCATATACATTTGAAATAATTCAAATTATCTAATGAGTCTCGATAGTATATTTACCCACCATATTCATATTGTATTATGGTATAATAGATGTAAACAGTTTCAGTATTTTCTAATTCTCCATCACCAAATCTTAGGTTACTTCATCACTAAGAAACTAAGTTAAAAGACTATTACTTAATGACACATATTCCATATACATTTGAAATAGTTCAAATTATCTAATGAGTCTCGATAGTATATTTATTCACCATATTCATTTTGTATTTTGGTATAATAGATGTAAACAATTTCAGTATTTTCCTTCTTTTCCATCACCAAATTTTAGGTTACTTCTTCACCAAGAAACTAAGTTAAAAGAATATTACATAATGACATATATTATATATACATTTGAAATAATTCAAATTATCTAATGAGTTTCGATAATATATTTATCCACCATATTCATATTGTATTATGGTATAATATATGTAAACAATTTCAGTATTTTCCTTCTTCTCCATCACCAAATTTTAGGTTACTTCTTCACTAAGAAACTAAGTTAAAAGACTATTACTTAATAACTCATATTCCATATACATTTGAAATAATTCAAATTATCTAATGAGTCTCCATAGTATATTTACCCACCATATTCATATTGTATTATGGTATAATAGATGTAAACAGTTTCAGTATTTTCTAGTTTTCCATCACCAAATCTTAGGTTACTTCTTCACTAAGAAACTAAGTTAAAAGACTATTACTTAATGACTCATATTCCATATACATTTGAAATAATTAAAATTATCTAATGAGTCTCGATAGTATATTTATCCACCATATTCATATTGTATTATGGTATAATAGATGAAAACAGTTTCAGTATTTTCTAATTCTCCATCCCCAAATCTTAGGTTACTTCATCACTAAGAAACTAAGTTAAAAGACAATTACTTAATGACACATATTCCATATACATTTGAAATAATTCAAATTATCTAATGAGTCTCGATAGTATATTTATTCACCATATTCATATTGTATTATGGTATAATACATGTAAACAGTTTCAGTATTTTCTAATTTTCCATCACCAAATCTTAGGTTACTTCATCACTAAGAAACTAAGTTAAAAGACTATTACTTAATGACACATATTCCATATACATTTGAAATAATTCAAATTATCTAAAGAGTCTCGATAGTATATTTATTCACCATATTCATATTGTATTTTGAAATAATAGATGTGAACAATTTCAGTATTTTCCTTCTTTTCCATCACCAAATTTTAGGTTACTTCTTCACCAAGAAACTAAGTTAAAAGACTATTACTTAATGACACATATTATATATACATTTGAAATAATTCAATTCATCTAATGAGTCTCGATAGTATATTTATCCACCATACTCATATTGTATTATGGTATAATATATGTAAACAATTTTAGTATTTTCCTTCTTCTCCATCACCAAATTTTAGGTTACTTCTTCACTAAGAAACTAAGTTAAAAGACTATTACTTAATGACACATATTCCATATACATTTGAAATTATTCAAATTATCTAATTAGTCTCGATAGTATATTTATTCACCATATTCATATTGTATTATGGCATAATAGATGTAAACAGTTTCATTATTTTCTAATTCTCCATCACCAAATCTTAGGTTACTTCATCACTAAGAAACTAAGTTAAAAGACTATTACTTAATGACACATATTCCATATACATTTGAAATAATTCAAATTATCTAATGAGTCTCGGTAGTATATTCATCCACCATATTCATATTGTATTATGGTATAATAGATGTAAACAGTTTCAGTATTTTCTAATTCTCCATCACCAAATCTTAGGTTACTTCATCACTAAGAAACTAAGTTAAAAGACTATTACTTACTGACACATATTCCATATACATTTGAAATAATTCAAATTATCTAATGAGTCTCGGTAGTATATTCATCCACCATATTCATATTGTATTATGGTATAATAGATGTAAACAGTTTCAGTATTTTCTAATTCTCCATCACCAAATCTTAGGTTACTTCATCACTAAGAAACTAAGTTAA
Organism: Vicia faba; assembly: GCA_948472305.1. Classification (NCBI taxonomy): domain Eukaryota; kingdom Viridiplantae; phylum Streptophyta; class Magnoliopsida; order Fabales; family Fabaceae; genus Vicia; species Vicia faba. Next base: position 27,329 of record CATIWC010003688.1, read on the forward strand.
AAGACTATTACTTAATGACACATATTCCATATACATTTGAAATAATTCAAATTATCTAATGAGTCTCGATAGTATATATATTCACCATATTCATATTGTATTATGGTATAATAGATATAAACAGTTTCAGTATTTTCTAATTCTCCATCACAAAATCTAAGGTTTCTTCATCACTAAGAAACTAAGTTAAAAGACTATTACTTAATGACACATATTCCATATACATTTTAAATAATTCAAATTATCTAATGAGTCTCGATAGTATATTTATCCACCATATTCATATTGTATTATGGCATAATAGATGTAAACAGTTTCATTATTTTCTAATTCTCCATCACCAAATCTTAGGTTACTTCATCACTAAGAAACTAAGTTAAAAGACTATTACTTAATGACACATATTCCATATACATTTGAAATAATTCAAATTATCTAATGAGTCTCGGTAGTATATTCATCCACCATATTCATATTGTATTATTGTATAATAGATGTAAACAGTTTCAGTATTTTCTAATTTTCCATCACCAAATCTTAGGATACTTCATCACTAAGAAACTAAGTTAAAAGACTATTACTTAATGACTCATATTCCATATACATTTGAAATAATTCAAATTATCTAATGAGTCTCGATAGTATATTTATTCACCATACTCATATTGTATTATGGTATAATAGATGTAAACAATTTCAATATTTTTCTTCTTCTCCATCACCAAATTTTAGGATACTTCATCACTAAGAAACTAAATTAAAAGACTATTAGTTAATGACACATATTCCATATACATTTGAAATAATTTAAATTATCTAATGAGTCTCGATAGTATATTTATTCACCATATTCATATTGTATTATGGTATGATAGATGTAAACAATTTCAGTATTTTCTAATTCTCCATCACTGAATCTTAGGTTACTTCATCACTAAGAAACTAAGTTAAAAGACTATTACTTAATGACACATATACCATATACATTTGAAATAATTCAAATTATCTAATGAGTCTCGATAGTATATTTATCCACCATATTCATATTGTATTATGGTATAATAGATGTAAACAGTTTCAGTATTTTCTAATTCTCCATCACAAAATCTTAGGTTACTTCATCACTAAGAAACTAAGTTAAAAGACTATTACTTAATGACACATATTCCATATACATTTGAAATAATTCAAATTATCTAATGAGTCTCGATAGTATATTTATTCATCATATTCATATTGTATTATGGTATAATAGATGTAAACAGTTTCAGTATTTTCTAATTCTCCATCACCAAATCTAAGGTTACTTCATCACTAAGAAACTAAGTTAAAAGACTATTACTTAATGACACATATTCCATATACATTTTAAATAATTCAAATTATCTAATGAGTCTCGATAGTATATTTATCCACCATATTCATATTGTATTATGGCATAATAAATGTAAACAGATTCATTATTTTCTAATTCTCCATCACCAAATCTTAGGTTACTTCATCACTAAGAAACTAAGTTAAAAGACTATTACTTAATGACACATATTCCATATACATTTGAAATAATTCAAATTATCTAATGAGTCTCGATAGTATATTTACCCACCATATTCATATTGTATTATGGTATAATAGATGTAAACAGTTTCAGTATTTTCTAATTCTCCATCACCAAATCTTAGGTTACTTCATCACTAAGAAACTAAGTTAAAAGACTATTACTTAATGACACATATTCCATATACATTTGAAATAGTTCAAATTATCTAATGAGTCTCGATAGTATATTTATTCACCATATTCATTTTGTATTTTGGTATAATAGATGTAAACAATTTCAGTATTTTCCTTCTTTTCCATCACCAAATTTTAGGTTACTTCTTCACCAAGAAACTAAGTTAAAAGAATATTACATAATGACATATATTATATATACATTTGAAATAATTCAAATTATCTAATGAGTTTCGATAATATATTTATCCACCATATTCATATTGTATTATGGTATAATATATGTAAACGATTTCAGTATTTTCCTTCTTCTCCATCACCAAATTTTAGGTTACTTCTTCACTAAGAAACTAAGTTAAAAGACTATTACTTAATAACTCATATTCCATATACATTTGAAATAATTCAAATTATCTAATGAGTCTCGATAGTATATTTACCCACCATATTCATATTGTATTATTGTATAATAGATGTAAACAGTTTCAGTATTTTCTAGTTTTCCATCACCAAATCTTAGGTTACTTCTTCACTAAGAAACTAAGTTAAAAGACTATTACTTAATGACTCATATTCCATATACATTTGAAATAATTCAAATTATCTAATGAGTCTCGATAGTATATTTATCCACCATATTCATATTGTATTATGGTATAATAGATGAAAACAGTTTCAGTATTTTCTAATTCTCCAACACCAAATCTTAGGTTACTTCATCACTAAGAAACTAAGTTAAAAGACAATTACTTAATGACACATATTCCATATACATTTGAAATAATTCAAATTATCTAATGAGTCTCGATAGTATATTTATTCACCATATTCATATTGTATTATGGTATAATAGATGTAAACAGTTTCAGTATTTTCTAATTCTCCATCACTAAATCTTAGGTTAGTTCATCACTAAGAAACGAAGTTAAAAGACTATTACTTAATGACACATATTCCATATACATTTGAAATAATTCAAATTATCTTATGAGTCTCGATAGTATATTTATTCACCATATTCATATTGTGTTATGGTATAATACATGTAAACAGTTTCAGTATTTTCTAATTTTCCATCACCAAATCTTAGGTTACTTCATCACTAAGAAACTAAGTTAAAAGACTATTACTTAATGACACATATTCCATATACATTTGAAATAATTCAAATTATCTAAAGAGTCTCGATAGTATATTTATTCACCATATTCATATTGTATTTTGAAATAATAGATGTGAACAATTTCAGTATTTTCCTTCTTTTCCATCACCAAATTTTAGGTTACTTCTTCACCAAGAAACTAAGTTAAAAGACTATTACTTAATGACACATATTATATATACATTTGAAATAATTCAATTCATCTAATGAGTCTCGATAGTATATTTATCCACCATACTCATATTGTATTATGGTATAATATATGTAAACAATTTTAGTATTTTCCTTCTTCTCCATCACCAAATTTTAGGTTACTTCTTCACTAAGAAACTAAGTTAAAAGAATATTACTTAATGACACATATTCCATATACATTTGAAATTATTCAAATTATCTAATTAGTCTCGATAGTATATTTATTCACCATATTCATATTGTATTATGGTATAATAGATGTAAACAGTTTCAGTATTTTCTAATTCTCCATCACCAAATCTTAGGTTACTTCATCACTAAGAAACTAAGTTAAAAGACTATTACTTACTGACACATATTCCATATACATTTGAAATAATTCTAATTATCTAATGAGTCTCTATAATATATTTATTCACCATACTCATATTGTATTATGGTATAATAGATGTAAACAATTTCAATATTTTTCTTCTTCTCCATCACCAAATTTTAGGATACTTCATCACTAAGAAACTAAGTTAAAAGACTATTACTTAATGACACATATTCCATATACATTTGAAATAAGTTAAATTATCTAATGAGTCTCGATAGTATATTTATTCAACATATTCATATTGTATTATGGTATGATAGATGTAAACAATTTCAGTATTTTCTAATTCTCCATCACCGAATCTTAGGTTACTTCATCACTAAGGAACTAAGTTAAAAGACTATTACTTAATGACACATATTCCATATACATTTTAAATAATTCAAATTATCTAATGAGTCTCGATAGTATATATATCCACCATATTCATATTGTATTATGGCATAATAGATGTAAACAGTTTCATTATTTTCTAATTCTCCATCACCAAATCTTAGGTTACTTCATCACTAAGAAACTAAGTTAAAAGACTATTACTTAATGACACATATTCCATATACATTTGAAATAATTCAAATTATCTAATGAGTCTCGATAGTATATTTATTCACCATATTCATTTTGTATTTTGGTATAATAGATGTAAACAATTTCAGTATTTTCCTTCTTTTCCATCACCAAATTTTAGGTTACTTCTTCACCAAGAAACTAAGTTAAAAGACTATTACTTAATGACATATATTATATATACATTTGAAATAATTCAAATTATCTAATGAGTCTCGATAGTATATTTACCCACCATATTCATATTGTATTATGGTATAATAGATGTAAACAATTTCAGTATTTTCCTTCTTCTCCATCACCAAATTTTAGGTTACTTCTTCACTAAGAAACTAAGTTAAAAGACTATTACTTAATGACTCATATTCCATATACATTTTAAATAATTAAAATTATCTAATGAGTCTCGATAGTATATTTATTCACCATATTCATATTGTATTATGGTATAATAGATATAAACAATATCAGTATTTTCTAATTCTCCATCACCAAATCTTAGGTTACTTCATCACTAAGAAACTAAGTTAAAAGACTATTACTTAATGACACATATTCCATATACATTTTAAATAATTCAAATTATCTAATGAGTCTCGATAGTATATTTATTCACCATATTCATATTGTATTATGGTATAATAGATGTAAACAGTTTCAATATTTTCTAATTCTCCATCACCAAATCTTAGGATACTTCATCACTAAGAAACTAAGTTAAAAGACTATTACTTAATGACTCATATTCCATATACATTTTAAATAGTTCAAATTATCTAATAAGTCTCGATAGTATATTTATTCACCATATTCATTTTGTATTTTGGTATAATAGATGTAACCAATTTCAGTATTTTACTTCTTTTCCATCACCAAATTTTAGGTTACTTCTTCACCAAGAAACTAAGTTAAAAGACTATTACTTAATGACATATATTATATATACATTTGAAATAATTCAAATTATCTAATGAGTCTCGATAGTATATTTATCCACCATATTCATATTGTATTATGGTATAATATATGTAAACAATTTCAGTATTTTCCTTCTTCTCCATCACCAAATTTTAGGTTACTTCTTCACTAAGAAACTAAGTTAAAAGACTATTACTTAATGACACATATTCCATATACATTTGAAATAATTCAAATTATCTAATGAGTCTCGATAGTATATTTATTCACCATATTCATATTTAATTATGGTATAATAGATGTAAACAGTTTCAGTATTTTCTAATTCTCCATCACCAAATCTTAGGTTACTTTATCACTAAGAAACTAAGTTAAACGACTATTACTTAATTACACATATTCCATATACATTTGAAATAATTCAAATTATCTAATGAGTCTCGATAGTATATTTATCCACCATATTCATATTGCATTATGTTATAATAGATGTAAACAATTTTAGTATTTTCCTTCTTCTCCATCACCAAATTTTAGGTTACTTCTTCACTAAGAAACTAAGTTAAAAGACTATTACTTAATAACTCATATTCCATATACATTTGAAATAATTCAAATTATCTAATGAGTCTCGATAGTATATTTACCCACCATATTCATATTGTATTATGGTATAATAGATGTAAACAGTTTCAGTATTTTCTAGTTTTCCATCACCAAATCTTAGGTTACTTCTTCACTAAGAATCTAAGTTAAAAGACTATTACTTAATGACTCATATTCCATATACATTTGCAATAATTCAAATTATCTAATGAGTCTCGATAGTATATTTATCCACCATATTCATATTGTATTATGGTATAATAGATGAAAACAGTTTCAGTATTTTCTAATTCTCCATCACCAAATCTTAGGTTAGTTCATCACTAAGAAACTAAGTTTAAAGACTATTACCATAATGACAATATTAATATGGTGAATAAATATACTATCGTG
>CATIWC010003689.1:5000-7500 GCA_948472305.1 Vicia faba
AACGCTACGAAACTCCTTGGACACTCTCAATGTGTTATTTGGGAAGTGCATGCAAAAATCCATCGGGAGATTATTCCCCTAAGGCGCGTTTGCCTCCGCTCCCGTCGGAAAAACCGCACGGGGGCCCGTTCGGGCCGGAAATTCAAAATTGTCGAAACGCTACGAAACTTTGCAGATCCCTTCTATGTGTTATTTGGGACTTCCATGCAAAAATTCATCGGGAGATTATTCCCCTAAGGCGCGTTTGCCTCCGCTCCCGTTCATGGAGAAACCGCACACGCACGCGTTCCGGTCGGAAATTGAAAGTAGACCGAGGGCTTGTCGAAACGCTACGAAACTCCTTGGACACTCTCAATGTGTTATTTGGGAAGTGCATGCAAAAATCCATCGGGAGATTATTCCCCTAAGGCGCGTTTGCCTCCGCTCCCGTCGGAAAAACCGCACGGGGGCCCGTTCGGGCCGGAAATTCAAAATTGTCGAAACGCTACGAAACTTTGCAGATCCCTTCTATGTGTTATTTGGGACTTCCATGCAAAAATTCATCGGGAGATTATTCCCCTAAGGCGCGTTTGCCTCCGCTCCCGTTCATGGAGAAACCGCACACGCACGCGTTCCGGTCGGAAATTGAAAGTAGACCGAGGGCTTGTCGAAACGCTACGAAACTCCTTGGACACTCTCAATGTGTTATTTGGGAAGTGCATGCAAAAATCCATCGGGAGATTATTCCCCTAAGGCGCGTTTGCCTCCGCTCCCGTCGGAAAAACCGCACGGGGGCCCGTTCGGGCCGGAAATTCAAAATTGTCGAAACGCTACGAAACTTTGCAGATCCCTTCTATGTGTTATTTGGGACTTCCATGCAAAAATTCATCGGGAGATTATTCCCCTAAGGCGCGTTTGCCTCCGCTCCCGTTCATGGAGAAACCGCACACGCACGCGTTCCGGTCGGAAATTGAAAGTAGACCGAGGGCTTGTCGAAACGCTACGAAACTCCTTGGACACTCTCAATGTGTTATTTGGGAAGTGCATGCAAAAATCCATCGGGAGATTATTCCCCTAAGGCGCGTTTGCCTCCGCTCCCGTCGGAAAAACCGCACGGGGGCCCGTTCGGGCCGGAAATTCAAAATTGTCGAAACGCTACGAAACTTTGCAGATCCCTTCTATGTGTTATTTGGGACTTCCATGCAAAAATTCATCGGGAGATTATTCCCCTAAGGCGCGTTTGCCTCCGCTCCCGTTCATGGAGAAACCGCACACGCACGCGTTCCGGTCGGAAATTGAAAGTAGACCGAGGGCTTGTCGAAACGCTACGAAACTCCTTGGACACTCTCAATGTGTTATTTGGGAAGTGCATGCAAAAATCCATCGGGAGATTATTCCCCTAAGGCGCGTTTGCCTCCGCTCCCGTCGGAAAAACCGCACGGGGGCCCGTTCGGGCCGGAAATTCAAAATTGTCGAAACGCTACGAAACTTTGCAGATCCCTTCTATGTGTTATTTGGGACTTCCATGCAAAAATTCATCGGGAGATTATTCCCCTAAGGCGCGTTTGCCTCCGCTCCCGTTCATGGAGAAACCGCACACGCACGCGTTCCGGTCGGAAATTGAAAGTAGACCGAGGGCTTGTCGAAACGCTACGAAACTCCTTGGACACTCTCAATGTGTTATTTGGGAAGTGCATGCAAAAATCCATCGGGAGATTATTCCCCTAAGGCGCGTTTGCCTCCGCTCCCGTCGGAAAAACCGCACGGGGGCCCGTTCGGGCCGGAAATTCAAAATTGTCGAAACGCTACGAAACTTTGCAGATCCCTTCTATGTGTTATTTGGGACTTCCATGCAAAAATTCATCGGGAGATTATTCCCCTAAGGCGCGTTTGCCTCCGCTCCCGTTCATGGAGAAACCGCACACGCACGCGTTCCGGTCGGAAATTGAAAGTAGACCGAGGGCTTGTCGAAACGCTACGAAACTCCTTGGACACTCTCAATGTGTTATTTGGGAAGTGCATGCAAAAATCCATCGGGAGATTATTCCCCTAAGGCGCGTTTGCCTCCGCTCCCGTCGGAAAAACCGCACGGGGGCCCGACACGCGAAAAGCCGAAATATATCGAGGGATCGCCCGAATGGCATGAAACTTGGCATGCCATCTCAATTTGGTGGCAGATTAATGCATGAAAAATTCCAGACCGGAACTCATTCCGTAGCCCGACGTTTGTTTGCTTCCGCCCCTTGAAAAAAACTCAATTACACGCGTTTCGGACGAAAATTCAAAATAAATCGAGACGTTATCGAAACGCTACGAAACTTTGCAGATCCCTTCTATGTGTTATTTGAGATGTCCATGCAAAAAATCATCGGGAAATTCCATTCCTAAGGCGCGTTTGCCTCCGCTCCCGTTCTTGAAAATCCGGCGCTTAGAAAATTCATAATTAATTCATCCGAAGTCGAAAAATTCTAATTTTTGGTGGGAGGGGTTCTTATATTGTGTTTAAAGAGCATGCAAAAAA
>CATIWC010003689.1:17500-20000 GCA_948472305.1 Vicia faba
CCCGTTCATGGAGAAACCGCACACGCACGCGTTCCGGTCGGAAATTGAAAGTAGACCGAGGGCTTGTCGAAACGCTACGAAACTCCTTGGACACTCTCAATGTGTTATTTGGGAAGTGCATGCAAAAATCCATCGGGAGATTATTCCCCTAAGGCGCGTTTGCCTCCGCTCCCGTCGGAAAAACCGCACGGGGGCCCGTTCGGGCCGGAAATTCAAAATTGTCGAAACGCTACGAAACTTTGCAGATCCCTTCTATGTGTTATTTGGGACTTCCATGCAAAAATTCATCGGGAGATTATTCCCCTAAGGCGCGTTTGCCTCCGCTCCCGTTCATGGAGAAACCGCACACGCACGCGTTCCGGTCGGAAATTGAAAGTAGACCGAGGGCTTGTCGAAACGCTACGAAACTCCTTGGACACTCTCAATGTGTTATTTGGGAAGTGCATGCAAAAATCCATCGGGAGATTATTCCCCTAAGGCGCGTTTGCCTCCGCTCCCGTCGGAAAAACCGCACGGGGGCCCGTTCGGGCCGGAAATTCAAAATTGTCGAAACGCTACGAAACTTTGCAGATCCCTTCTATGTGTTATTTGGGACTTCCATGCAAAAATTCATCGGGAGATTATTCCCCTAAGGCGCGTTTGCCTCCGCTCCCGTTCATGGAGAAACCGCACACGCACGCGTTCCGGTCGGAAATTGAAAGTAGACCGAGGGCTTGTCGAAACGCTACGAAACTCCTTGGACACTCTCAATGTGTTATTTGGGAAGTGCATGCAAAAATCCATCGGGAGATTATTCCCCTAAGGCGCGTTTGCCTCCGCTCCCGTCGGAAAAACCGCACGGGGGCCCGTTCGGGCCGGAAATTCAAAATTGTCGAAACGCTACGAAACTTTGCAGATCCCTTCTATGTGTTATTTGGGACTTCCATGCAAAAATTCATCGGGAGATTATTCCCCTAAGGCGCGTTTGCCTCCGCTCCCGTTCATGGAGAAACCGCACACGCACGCGTTCCGGTCGGAAATTGAAAGTAGACCGAGGGCTTGTCGAAACGCTACGAAACTCCTTGGACACTCTCAATGTGTTATTTGGGAAGTGCATGCAAAAATCCATCGGGAGATTATTCCCCTAAGGCGCGTTTGCCTCCGCTCCCGTCGGAAAAACCGCACGGGGGCCCGTTCGGGCCGGAAATTCAAAATTGTCGAAACGCTACGAAACTTTGCAGATCCCTTCTATGTGTTATTTGGGACTTCCATGCAAAAATTCATCGGGAGATTATTCCCCTAAGGCGCGTTTGCCTCCGCTCCCGTTCATGGAGAAACCGCACACGCACGCGTTCCGGTCGGAAATTGAAAGTAGACCGAGGGCTTGTCGAAACGCTACGAAACTCCTTGGACACTCTCAATGTGTTATTTGGGAAGTGCATGCAAAAATCCATCGGGAGATTATTCCCCTAAGGCGCGTTTGCCTCCGCTCCCGTCGGAAAAACCGCACGGGGGCCCGACACGCGAAAAGCCGAAATATATCGAGGGATCGCCCGAATGGCATGAAACTTGGCATGCCATCTCAATTTGGTGGCAGATTAATGCATGAAAAATTCCAGACCGGAACTCATTCCGTAGCCCGACGTTTGTTTGCTTCCGCCCCTTGAAAAAAACTCAATTACACGCGTTTCGGACGAAAATTCAAAATAAATCGAGACGTTATCGAAACGCTACGAAACTTTGCAGATCCCTTCTATGTGTTATTTGAGATGTCCATGCAAAAAATCATCGGGAAATTCCATTCCTAAGGCGCGTTTGCCTCCGCTCCCGTTCTTGAAAATCCGGCGCTTAGAAAATTCATAATTAATTCATCCGAAGTCGAAAAATTCTAATTTTTGGTGGGAGGGGTTCTTATATTGTGTTTAAAGAGCATGCAAAAAATCAAGAAAAAATTCGAAGTCTAAGTCATCAAACTAGAAATTTATGTCTACAGGGAAAAAGGGACCAATTTGGTGGCAAAGTGAGGATTTCAGTTCAAACATATATAGGGGGAGGCCCTTGCCTGGTCCGCCTGGGGCCTTGCCACGCCCAGGCCAGGCCACGCCCAGGCCAGGCCACATGCTGCCTAGACGGAACATGCCCATGGGTGTTCCAAACGATTCCAATGGCAAATCCATCAACCCCCCGCACAAAATCCAATCCAAATATCGAATTTTCATCATCGAATCGAGCGTTCTTGATAAAAAAAATTCAAAATTTGGCTGGATTTTGCGTGCCCGTGCCGGCCACACGGAAGGTCCGTGGCATGCCACGGATGGTCCCGTCGACGGAATCGAAGTTGCGATCGAAGTTTTGCCGCACAACCCAATAAAATATTGGCATTCCAACCATCGAATCGTTCTTTGGGCGAAGAAAAAAATTTGCTAAAATTTTGCGGTGCCCGTGCCCGGCCGAGTGGCTCGTCCGGACCTGGTCACGGACGTTCGGGCGGCGGGGCATGGGAGTTGCGATCGAAGTTTTG
>CATIWC010003689.1:30000-35000 GCA_948472305.1 Vicia faba
TCCCGTTCATGGAGAAACCGCACACGCACGCGTTCCGGTCGGAAATTGAAAGTAGACCGAGGGCTTGTCGAAACGCTACGAAACTCCTTGGACACTCTCAATGTGTTATTTGGGAAGTGCATGCAAAAATCCATCGGGAGATTATTCCCCTAAGGCGCGTTTGCCTCCGCTCCCGTCGGAAAAACCGCACGGGGGCCCGTTCGGGCCGGAAATTCAAAATTGTCGAAACGCTACGAAACTTTGCAGATCCCTTCTATGTGTTATTTGGGACTTCCATGCAAAAATTCATCGGGAGATTATTCCCCTAAGGCGCGTTTGCCTCCGCTCCCGTTCATGGAGAAACCGCACACGCACGCGTTCCGGTCGGAAATTGAAAGTAGACCGAGGGCTTGTCGAAACGCTACGAAACTCCTTGGACACTCTCAATGTGTTATTTGGGAAGTGCATGCAAAAATCCATCGGGAGATTATTCCCCTAAGGCGCGTTTGCCTCCGCTCCCGTCGGAAAAACCGCACGGGGGCCCGTTCGGGCCGGAAATTCAAAATTGTCGAAACGCTACGAAACTTTGCAGATCCCTTCTATGTGTTATTTGGGACTTCCATGCAAAAATTCATCGGGAGATTATTCCCCTAAGGCGCGTTTGCCTCCGCTCCCGTTCATGGAGAAACCGCACACGCACGCGTTCCGGTCGGAAATTGAAAGTAGACCGAGGGCTTGTCGAAACGCTACGAAACTCCTTGGACACTCTCAATGTGTTATTTGGGAAGTGCATGCAAAAATCCATCGGGAGATTATTCCCCTAAGGCGCGTTTGCCTCCGCTCCCGTCGGAAAAACCGCACGGGGGCCCGTTCGGGCCGGAAATTCAAAATTGTCGAAACGCTACGAAACTTTGCAGATCCCTTCTATGTGTTATTTGGGACTTCCATGCAAAAATTCATCGGGAGATTATTCCCCTAAGGCGCGTTTGCCTCCGCTCCCGTTCATGGAGAAACCGCACACGCACGCGTTCCGGTCGGAAATTGAAAGTAGACCGAGGGCTTGTCGAAACGCTACGAAACTCCTTGGACACTCTCAATGTGTTATTTGGGAAGTGCATGCAAAAATCCATCGGGAGATTATTCCCCTAAGGCGCGTTTGCCTCCGCTCCCGTCGGAAAAACCGCACGGGGGCCCGTTCGGGCCGGAAATTCAAAATTGTCGAAACGCTACGAAACTTTGCAGATCCCTTCTATGTGTTATTTGGGACTTCCATGCAAAAATTCATCGGGAGATTATTCCCCTAAGGCGCGTTTGCCTCCGCTCCCGTTCATGGAGAAACCGCACACGCACGCGTTCCGGTCGGAAATTGAAAGTAGACCGAGGGCTTGTCGAAACGCTACGAAACTCCTTGGACACTCTCAATGTGTTATTTGGGAAGTGCATGCAAAAATCCATCGGGAGATTATTCCCCTAAGGCGCGTTTGCCTCCGCTCCCGTCGGAAAAACCGCACGGGGGCCCGTTCGGGCCGGAAATTCAAAATTGTCGAAACGCTACGAAACTTTGCAGATCCCTTCTATGTGTTATTTGGGACTTCCATGCAAAAATTCATCGGGAGATTATTCCCCTAAGGCGCGTTTGCCTCCGCTCCCGTTCATGGAGAAACCGCACACGCACGCGTTCCGGTCGGAAATTGAAAGTAGACCGAGGGCTTGTCGAAACGCTACGAAACTCCTTGGACACTCTCAATGTGTTATTTGGGAAGTGCATGCAAAAATCCATCGGGAGATTATTCCCCTAAGGCGCGTTTGCCTCCGCTCCCGTCGGAAAAACCGCACGGGGGCCCGTTCGGGCCGGAAATTCAAAATTGTCGAAACGCTACGAAACTTTGCAGATCCCTTCTATGTGTTATTTGGGACTTCCATGCAAAAATTCATCGGGAGATTATTCCCCTAAGGCGCGTTTGCCTCCGCTCCCGTTCATGGAGAAACCGCACACGCACGCGTTCCGGTCGGAAATTGAAAGTAGACCGAGGGCTTGTCGAAACGCTACGAAACTCCTTGGACACTCTCAATGTGTTATTTGGGAAGTGCATGCAAAAATCCATCGGGAGATTATTCCCCTAAGGCGCGTTTGCCTCCGCTCCCGTCGGAAAAACCGCACGGGGGCCCGTTCGGGCCGGAAATTCAAAATTGTCGAAACGCTACGAAACTTTGCAGATCCCTTCTATGTGTTATTTGGGACTTCCATGCAAAAATTCATCGGGAGATTATTCCCCTAAGGCGCGTTTGCCTCCGCTCCCGTTCATGGAGAAACCGCACACGCACGCGTTCCGGTCGGAAATTGAAAGTAGACCGAGGGCTTGTCGAAACGCTACGAAACTCCTTGGACACTCTCAATGTGTTATTTGGGAAGTGCATGCAAAAATCCATCGGGAGATTATTCCCCTAAGGCGCGTTTGCCTCCGCTCCCGTCGGAAAAACCGCACGGGGGCCCGTTCGGGCCGGAAATTCAAAATTGTCGAAACGCTACGAAACTTTGCAGATCCCTTCTATGTGTTATTTGGGACTTCCATGCAAAAATTCATCGGGAGATTATTCCCCTAAGGCGCGTTTGCCTCCGCTCCCGTTCATGGAGAAACCGCACACGCACGCGTTCCGGTCGGAAATTGAAAGTAGACCGAGGGCTTGTCGAAACGCTACGAAACTCCTTGGACACTCTCAATGTGTTATTTGGGAAGTGCATGCAAAAATCCATCGGGAGATTATTCCCCTAAGGCGCGTTTGCCTCCGCTCCCGTCGGAAAAACCGCACGGGGGCCCGTTCGGGCCGGAAATTCAAAATTGTCGAAACGCTACGAAACTTTGCAGATCCCTTCTATGTGTTATTTGGGACTTCCATGCAAAAATTCATCGGGAGATTATTCCCCTAAGGCGCGTTTGCCTCCGCTCCCGTTCATGGAGAAACCGCACACGCACGCGTTCCGGTCGGAAATTGAAAGTAGACCGAGGGCTTGTCGAAACGCTACGAAACTCCTTGGACACTCTCAATGTGTTATTTGGGAAGTGCATGCAAAAATCCATCGGGAGATTATTCCCCTAAGGCACGTTTGCCTCCGCTCCCGTCGGAAAAACCGCACGGGGGCCCGTTCGGGCCGGAAATTCAAAATTGTCGAAACGCTACGAAACTTTGCAGATCCCTTCTATGTGTTATTTGGGACTTCCATGCAAAAATTCATCGGGAGATTATTCCCCTAAGGCGCGTTTGCCTCCGCTCCCGTTCATGGAGAAACCGCACACGCACGCGTTCCGGTCGGAAATTGAAAGTAGACCGAGGGCTTGTCGAAACGCTACGAAACTCCTTGGACACTCTCAATGTGTTATTTGGGAAGTGCATGCAAAAATCCATCGGGAGATTATTCCCCTAAGGCGCGTTTGCCTCCGCTCCCGTCGGAAAAACCGCACGGGGGCCCGTTCGGGCCGGAAATTCAAAATTGTCGAAACGCTACGAAACTTTGCAGATCCCTTCTATGTGTTATTTGGGACTTCCATGCAAAAATTCATCGGGAGATTATTCCCCTAAGGCGCGTTTGCCTCCGCTCCCGTTCATGGAGAAACCGCACACGCACGCGTTCCGGTCGGAAATTGAAAGTAGACCGAGGGCTTGTCGAAACGCTATGAAACTCCTTGGACACTCTCAATGTGTTATTTGGGAAGTGCATGCAAAAATCCATCGGGAGATTATTCCCCTAAGGCGCGTTAGCCTCCGCTCCCGTCGGAAAAACCGCACGGGGGCCCGTTCGGGCCGGAAATTCAAAATTGTCGAAACGCTACGAAACTTTGCAGATCCCTTCTATGTGTTATTTGGGACTTCCATGCAAAAATTCATCGGGAGATTATTCCCCTAAGGCGCGTTTGCCTCCGCTCCCGTTCATGGAGAAACCGCACACGCACGCGTTCCGGTCGGAAATTGAAAGTAGACCGAGGGCTTGTCGAAACGCTACGAAACTCCTTGGACACTCTCAATGTGTTATTTGGGAAGTGCATGCAAAAATCCATCGGGAGATTATTCCCCTAAGGCGCGTTTGCCTCCGCTCCCGTCGGAAAAACCGCACGGGGGCCCGACACGCGAAAAGCCGAAATATATCGAGGGATCGCCCGAATGGCATGAAACTTGGCATGCCATCTCAATTTGGTGGCAGATTAATGCATGAAAAATTCCAGACCGGAACTCATTCCGTAGCCCGACGTTTGTTTGCTTCCGCCCCTTGAAAAAAACTCAATTACACGCGTTTCGGACGAAAATTCAAAATAAATCGAGACGTTATCGAAACGCTACGAAACTTTGCAGATCCCTTCTATGTGTTATTTGAGATGTCCATGCAAAAAATCATCGGGAAATTCCATTCCTAAGGCGCGTTTGCCTCCGCTCCCGTTCTTGAAAATCCGGCGCTTAGAAAATTCATAATTAATTCATCCGAAGTCGAAAAATTCTAATTTTTGGTGGGAGGGGTTCTTATATTGTGTTTAAAGAGCATGCAAAAAATCAAGAAAAAATTCGAAGTCTAAGTCATCAAACTAGAAATTTATGTCTACAGGGAAAAAGGGACCAATTTGGTGGCAAAGTGAGGATTTCAGTTCAAACATATATAGGGGGAGGCCCTTGCCTGGTCCGCCTGGGGCCTTGCCACGCCCAGGCCAGGCCACGCCCAGGCCAGGCCACATGCTGCCTAGACGGAACATGCCCATGGGTGTTCCAAACGATTCCAATGGCAAATCCATCAACCCCCCGCACAAAATCCAATCCAAATATCGAATTTTCATCATCGAATCGAGCGTTCTTGATAAAAAAAATTCAAAATTTGGCTGGATTTTGCGTGCCCGTGCCGGCCACACGGAAGGTCCGTGGCATGCCACGGATGGTCCCGTCGACGGAATCGAAGTTGCGATCGAAGTTTTGCCGCACAACCCAATAAAATATTGGCATTCCAACCATCGAATCGTTCTTTGGGCGAAGAAAAAAAT
>CATIWC010003689.1:45000-47500 GCA_948472305.1 Vicia faba
TGCCTCCGCTCCCGTCGGAAAAACCGCACGGGGGCCCGTTCGGGCCGGAAATTCAAAATTGTCGAAACGCTACGAAACTTTGCAGATCCCTTCTATGTGTTATTTGGGACTTCCATGCAAAAATTCATCGGGAGATTATTCCCCTAAGGCGCGTTTGCCTCCGCTCCCGTTCATGGAGAAACCGCACACGCACGCGTTCCGGTCGGAAATTGAAAGTAGACCGAGGGCTTGTCGAAACGCTACGAAACTCCTTGGACACTCTCAATGTGTTATTTGGGAAGTGCATGCAAAAATCCATCGGGAGATTATTCCCCTAAGGCGCGTTTGCCTCCGCTCCCGTCGGAAAAACCGCACGGGGGCCCGTTCGGGCCGGAAATTCAAAATTGTCGAAACGCTACGAAACTTTGCAGATCCCTTCTATGTGTTATTTGGGACTTCCATGCAAAAATTCATCGGGAGATTATTCCCCTAAGGCGCGTTTGCCTCCGCTCCCGTTCATGGAGAAACCGCACACGCACGCGTTCCGGTCGGAAATTGAAAGTAGACCGAGGGCTTGTCGAAACGCTACGAAACTCCTTGGACACTCTCAATGTGTTATTTGGGAAGTGCATGCAAAAATCCATCGGGAGATTATTCCCCTAAGGCGCGTTTGCCTCCGCTCCCGTCGGAAAAACCGCACGGGGGCCCGTTCGGGCCGGAAATTCAAAATTGTCGAAACGCTACGAAACTTTGCAGATCCCTTCTATGTGTTATTTGGGACTTCCATGCAAAAATTCATCGGGAGATTATTCCCCTAAGGCGCGTTTGCCTCCGCTCCCGTTCATGGAGAAACCGCACACGCACGCGTTCCGGTCGGAAATTGAAAGTAGACCGAGGGCTTGTCGAAACGCTACGAAACTCCTTGGACACTCTCAATGTGTTATTTGGGAAGTGCATGCAAAAATCCATCGGGAGATTATTCCCCTAAGGCGCGTTTGCCTCCGCTCCCGTCGGAAAAACCGCACGGGGGCCCGTTCGGGCCGGAAATTCAAAATTGTCGAAACGCTACGAAACTTTGCAGATCCCTTCTATGTGTTATTTGGGACTTCCATGCAAAAATTCATCGGGAGATTATTCCCCTAAGGCGCGTTTGCCTCCGCTCCCGTTCATGGAGAAACCGCACACGCACGCGTTCCGGTCGGAAATTGAAAGTAGACCGAGGGCTTGTCGAAACGCTACGAAACTCCTTGGACACTCTCAATGTGTTATTTGGGAAGTGCATGCAAAAATCCATCGGGAGATTATTCCCCTAAGGCGCGTTTGCCTCCGCTCCCGTCGGAAAAACCGCACGGGGGCCCGTTCGGGCCGGAAATTCAAAATTGTCGAAACGCTACGAAACTTTGCAGATCCCTTCTATGTGTTATTTGGGACTTCCATGCAAAAATTCATCGGGAGATTATTCCCCTAAGGCGCGTTTGCCTCCGCTCCCGTTCATGGAGAAACCGCACACGCACGCGTTCCGGTCGGAAATTGAAAGTAGACCGAGGGCTTGTCGAAACGCTACGAAACTCCTTGGACACTCTCAATGTGTTATTTGGGAAGTGCATGCAAAAATCCATCGGGAGATTATTCCCCTAAGGCGCGTTTGCCTCCGCTCCCGTCGGAAAAACCGCACGGGGGCCCGTTCGGGCCGGAAATTCAAAATTGTCGAAACGCTACGAAACTTTGCAGATCCCTTCTATGTGTTATTTGGGACTTCCATGCAAAAATTCATCGGGAGATTATTCCCCTAAGGCGCGTTTGCCTCCGCTCCCGTTCATGGAGAAACCGCACACGCACGCGTTCCGGTCGGAAATTGAAAGTAGACCGAGGGCTTGTCGAAACGCTACGAAACTCCTTGGACACTCTCAATGTGTTATTTGGGAAGTGCATGCAAAAATCCATCGGGAGATTATTCCCCTAAGGCGCGTTTGCCTCCGCTCCCGTCGGAAAAACCGCACGGGGGCCCGTTCGGGCCGGAAATTCAAAATTGTCGAAACGCTACGAAACTTTGCAGATCCCTTCTATGTGTTATTTGGGACTTCCATGCAAAAATTCATCGGGAGATTATTCCCCTAAGGCGCGTTTGCCTCCGCTCCCGTTCATGGAGAAACCGCACACGCACGCGTTCCGGTCGGAAATTGAAAGTAGACCGAGGGCTTGTCGAAACGCTACGAAACTCCTTGGACACTCTCAATGTGTTATTTGGGAAGTGCATGCAAAAATCCATCGGGAGATTATTCCCCTAAGGCGCGTTTGCCTCCGCTCCCGTCGGAAAAACCGCACGGGGGCCCGTTCGGGCCGGAAATTCAAAATTGTCGAAACGCTACGAAACTTTGCAGATCCCTTCTATGTGTTATTTGGGACTTCCATGCAAAAATTCATCGGGAGATTATTCCCCTAAGGCGCGTTTGCCTCCGCTCCCGTTCATGGAGAAACCGCACACGCACGCGTTCCGGTCGGAAATTGAAAGTAGACCGAG
>CATIWC010003690.1:0-34392 GCA_948472305.1 Vicia faba
AAATATACTATCGAGACCCATTATATAATTTGAATTATTTCCAATGTATATGTAATATTGGTCATTAATTAATAGTCTTTTAACTTAGTTTCTTAGTGATAAAGTAACCCAAAATTCGGTGACGGAGAAGAAGAAAAATGTTGAAATTGTTTACATCTATTATATCATAATACAATATGAATATGGTGAATAAATATACTATCGAGACTCATTATATAATTTGAATTATTACCAATGTATATGAAAATATGTGTCATTAATTAATAGTCTTTTAACTTAGTATCTTGGTGAACAAGTAACCTAAAATTTGGTGATGGAGAAGAAGAAAAATATTGAAATTGTTTACATCTATGATACCATAATACAATATGAATATGGTGGAATAAATTACTATCGAGACTCATAATATAATTTAAATTATTACCAATGTATATAAAATATGTGTCATTAATTAATAGTCTTTTAACTTAGTTTCTTGGTGAAGAAGTAACCTAAAATTTGATGATGAAAAAGAAGAAAAATATTGAAATTGTTTACATCTATTTACCATAATACAATATGAATATGGTAAATAAATATACTATCGAGACTCATTATATACTTTGAATTATTACCAATTTATATGACATATGTTTCATTAATTAATAGTCTTTTAACTTAGTTTCTTGGTGATAAAGTAACCTAAAATTTGGTGATGGAGAAGAAGAAAAATATTGAAATTGTTTACATATATTATACCATAATACAATATGAATATGGTTTATAAATATACTATCGAGACTCATTATATAATTTGAGTTATTTCCAATGTTAATGGAATATGTGTCATTAATTAATAGTCTTTTAACTTAGTTTCTTAGTGATGAAGTACACCTAAAATTTGATGATGAAGAATAAGAAAAATATTGAAATTGTTTAGATATATTATACCATAATACAATATGAATATGGTTTATAAATATACTATCGAGACTCATTATATAATTTGAGTTATTTCAATTGTTAATAGAATATGTGTCATTAATTAATAGTCTTTTAACTTAGTTTCTTAGGTGATGAAGTAACATAAAATTTGGGGATGAAGAAGAAGAAAAATATTGAAATCATTTACCTCTATGATACCATAATATAATATGAATATGGTGAATATATATACTGTCGAGACTCATTATATAATTTGAATTATTTCCAATGTACATGGAATATGTGTCATTAAATTAATAGTCTTTTAACTTAGTTTCTTAGTGATGAAGTAATCTAAAATTTGGTGATGGAGAAGAAGAAAAATATTGAAATTGTTTACATCTATTATACCATAATACAATATTAGAATGGTGATTAATTTACTATCGAGACTCATTATATAATTTGAATATTTTCAATGTACATGGAATATGTGTCATTAATTAATAGTCTTTTAACTTAGTTTCTTAGTGATGAAGTAACCTAAAATTTGGTGATGGAGAAGAAGAAAAATATTGAAATCATTTACATCTATTATACCATAATACAATATGAATATGGTGAATAAATATACTATCGAGACTCATTATATAATTTGAATTATTACCAATGTATATAAAATATGTGTCATTAATTAATAGTCTTTTAACTTAGTTTCTTGGTGAAGAAGTAAGCTAAAATTTGATGATGAAAAAGAAGAAAAATATTGAAATTGTTTACATCTATTATACCATAATACAATATGAATATGGTGAATAAATATACTATCGAGGACTCATTATATACTTTGAATTATTACCAATTTATATGAAATATGTGTCATTAATTAATAGTCTTTTAACTTAGTTTCTTGGTGATGAAGTAACCTAAAATTTGGTGATGGAGAAGAAGAAAAATATTGAAATCGTTTACATCTATGATACCATAATACAATATGAATCTGGTGAATAAATATACTATCGAGACTCATCATATAATTTGAATTATTTCCAATGTATATGGAATATGTGTCATTAATTAATAGTCTTTTATCTTAGTTTCTTAGTGATGAAGTAACCTAAAATTTGGTAATGGAGAAGAGAAAAAATATTGAAATCATTTACATCTATGATACCATAATACAATATGAATATGATGAATATATATACTATCGAGTCTCATTATATAATTTGAATTATTTCCAATGTACATGGAATATGTGTCATTAAATTATGGTCTTTTTAACTTAGTTTCTTTGTGATGAGTAACCTAAAATTTGGTAAGGGAGGAGAAGAAAAATATTGAAATTGTTTACATCTATTATACCATAATACAATATGAATATGAGGAATAAATATACTATCGAGACTCATTATTTAATTTGAATTATTTCCAATGTATATGGAATATGTGTCATTAATTAATAGTTTTTTAACTTAGTTTCTTAGTGATGAAGTAACCTAAAATTTGGTGATGGAGAAGACAGAAAATACTGAAATTGTTAAATATATTATACCATAATACAATATGAATATGGTAAATAAATATACTATCGAGACTCATTATATAATTTGAATTATTTCCAATGTATATTGAATATTGGTCATTAATTAATAGTCCTTTTAACTTAGTTTCTTAGTAATAAAGTAACCTAAAATTCGGTGACAAAGAAGAAGAAAAATGTTGAAATTGTTTACATCTATTATATCATAATACAATATGAATATGGTGAATAAATATACTACCGAGACTCATTATATAATTTGAATTATTACCAATGTATATGAAATATGTGTCATTAATTAATAGTCTTTTAAACTTAGTATCTTGGTGAACAAGTAACCTAAAATTTGGTGATGGAGAAGAAGAAAAATATTGAAATAGTTTACATCTATGATACCATAATACAATATGAATATGGTGAATAAATATACTATCGAGACTCATAATATAAATTTGAATTATTACCAATGTATATAAAATATGTGTCATTAATTAATAGTCTTTTAAACTTTGTTTCTTGGTGAAGAAGTAACCTAAAATTTGATGATGAAAAAGAAGAAAAATATTGAAATTGTTTACATCTATTATACCATAATACAATATGAATATGGTAAATAATATACTATCGAGATCAATTATATAATTTGAATTATTTCCAATGTATATGTAATATTGGTCATTAATTAATAGTCTTTTAACTTAGTTTCTTGGTGATGAAGTAACCTAAAATTTGGTGATGGAGAAGAAGAAAAATATTGAAAATCGTTTACATCTATGATACCATAATACAATATGAATATGGTGAATAAATATACTATTGAGACTCATCATATAATTTGAATTATTTATAATGTATATGGAATATGTTTCATTAATTAATAGTCTTTTAACTTAGTTTCTTAGTGATGAAGTAATCTAAAATTTGGTGATGGAGAAGAAGAAAAATATTAAAATTGTTTACATCTATTATACCATAATACAATATTAATATGGTGAATAATATACTATCGAGACTCATTATATAATTTGAATTATTTCCAATGTACATGGAATATGTGTCATTAATTAATAGTCTTTTAACTTAGTTTCTTAGTGATGAAGTAACCTAAAATTTGGTGATGGAGAAGAAGAAAAATATTGAAATCATTTACATCTATTATGCCATAATACAATATGAATATGGTGAATAAATATACTATCGAGACTCATTATATAATTTGAATTATACCAATGTATATAAATTATGTGTCATTAATTAATAGTCTTTTAACTTAGTTTCTTGGTGAAGAAGTAACCTAAAATTTGATGATGAAAAAGAAGAAAAATATTGAAATTGTTTACATCTATTATACCATAATACAATATGAATATGGTGAATAAATATACTATCGAGACTCATTATATACTTTGAATTATTACCAATTTATATGAAATATGTGTCATTAATTATAGTCTTTTAACTTAGTTTCTTGGTGATGAAGTAACCTAAAATTTGGTGATGGAGAAGAAGAAAAATATTGAAATCGTTTACATCTATGATACCATAATACAATATGAATCTGGTGAATAAATATACTATCGAGACTCATCATATAATTTGAATTATTTCCAATGTATATGGAATATGTGTCATTAATTAATAGCCTTTTATCTTAGTTTCTTAGTGATGAAGTAACCTAAAATTTGGTAATGGAGAATAAGAAAAATATTGAAATCATATACATCTATGATACCATAATACCAATATGAATATGATGAATATATATACTATCGAGACTCATTATATAATTTGAATTATTTCCAATGTACATGGAATATGTGTCATTAAATAATGGTCTTTTAACTTAATTTCTTGTGATGGAGTAACCTAAAATTTGGTAAGGGAGGAGAAGAAAAATATTGAAATTGTTTACATCTAGTATACCATAATACAATATGAATATGATGAATAAAATATACTATCGAGACTCATTATTTAATTTGAATTATTTCCAATGTATATGGAATATGTGTCATTAATTAATAGTCTTTTAACTTAGTCTTCTTCGTGATGAAGTAACCTAAAATTTGGTGATGGAGAAGAAGAAAAATACTGAAATTGTTAAATTATTATACCATAATACAATATGAATATGGTAAATAAATATACTATCGAGACCCATTATATAATTTGAATTATTTCCAATGTATATGTAATATTGGTCATTAATTAATAGTCTTTTTAACTTAGTTCTTAGTGATAAAAGTAACTCAAATTCGGTGACGGAGAAGAAGAAAAATGTTGAAATTGTTTACATCTATTATATCATAATACAATATGAATATGGTGAATAAATATACTATCGAGACTCATTATATAATTTGAATTATTACCAATGTATATGAAATATGTGTCATTAATTAATAGTCTTTTAACTTAGTATCTTGGTGAACAAGTAACCTAAAAATTTGGTGATGGAGAAGAAGAAAAATATTGAAATTGTTTACATCTATGATACCACAATACAATATGAATATGGTGAATAAATATACTATCGAGACTCATAATATACTTTTGAATTATTACCAATGTATATAAAATATGTGTCATTAATTAATAGTCTTTTAACTTTGTTTCTTGGTGAAGAAGTAACCTAAAATTTGATGATGAAAAAAGAAGAAAAATATTGAAATTGTTTACATCTATTATACCATAATACAATATGAATATGTTAAATAAATATACTATCGAGACTCATTATATACCTTTGAATTATTACTAATTTATATGAAATATGTGTCATTAATTAATAGTCTTTTAAGTTAGTTTCTTGTGATGAAGTAACCTAAAATTTGGTGATGGAGAAGAAGAAAAATACTGAAATTGTTAAATCTATTATACCATAATACAATATGAATATGGTAAATAAATATACTATCGAGACTCATTATATAATTTGAATTATTTCCAATGTATATGAATATTGGTCATTAATTAATAGTCTTTTAACTTAGTTTCTTAGTAAGAAAGTAACCTAAAATTCGGTGACAAAGAAGAAGAAAAATGTTGAAATTGTTTACATCTATTATATCATAATACAATATGAATATGGTGAATAAATATACTACCGAGACTCATTATATAATTTGAATTATTACCAATGTATATGAAATATGTGTCATTATTAATAGTCTTTTAACTTAGTATCTTGGTGAACAAGTAACCTAAAATTTGGTGATGGAGAAAAAGAAAAATATTGAAATAGTTTACATCTATGATATCATAATACAATATGAATATGGTGAATAAATATACTATCGAGACTCATAATATAATTTGAATTATTACCAATGTATATAAAATATGTGTCATTAATTAATAGTCTTTTAACTTTGTTTCTTGGTGAAGAAGTAACCTAAAATTTGATGATGAAAAAGAAGAAAAATATTGAAATTATTTACATCTATTATACCATAATACAATATGAATATGGTAAATAAATATACTATCGAGACTCATTATATACTTTGAATTATTACTAATTTATATGAAATATGTGTCATTAATTAATAGTCTTTTAACTTAGTTTCTTGGTGATGAAGTAACCTAAAATTTGGTGATGGAGAAGAAGAAAAATATTGAAATCGTTTACATCTATGATACCATAATACAATATGAATATGGTGAATAAATATACTATTGAGACTCATCATATAATTTGAATTATTTATAATGTATATGGAATATGTTTCATTAATTTAATAGTCTTTTAACTTAGTTTCTTAGTGATGAAGTAATCTAAAATTTGGGTGATGGAGAGAAGAAAAATATTGAAATTGTTTAGATCTATTATACCATAATACAATATTAATATGGTGAATAAATATACTATCGAGACTCATTATATAATTTGAATTATTTCCAATGTACATGGAATATGTTGTCATTAATTAATAGTCTTTTAACTTAGTTTCTTAGTGATGAAGTAACCTAAAATTTGGTGATGGAGAAGAAGAAAAATATTGAAATCATTTACATCTATTATGCCATAATACAATATGAATATGGTGAATAAATATACTATCGAGACTCATTATATAATTTGAATTATTACCAATGTATATAAAATAGTGTCATTAATTAATAGTCTTTTAACTTAGTTTCTTGGTGAAGAAGTAACCTAAAATTTGATGATGAAAAAAGAAGAAAAATATTGAAATTGTTTACATCTATTATACCATAATACAATATGAATATGGGTGAATAAATATACTATCGAGACTCATTATATACTTTGTGAATTATTACCAATTTATATGAAATATGTGTCATTAATTAATAGTCTTTTAACTTAGTTTCTTCGTGATGAAGTAACCTAAAATTTGGTGATGGAGAAGAAGAAAAATATTGAAATCGTTTACATCTATGATACCATAATACAATATGAATCTGGTGAATAAATATACTATCGAGACTCATCATATAATTTGAATTATTTCCAATGTATATGGAATATGTGTCATTAATTAATAGTCTTTTATCTTAGTTTCTTAGTGATGAAGTAACCTAAAATTTGGTAATGGAGAAGAAAAAAAATATTGAAATCAATTACATCCTATGATACCATAATACAATATGAATATGATGAATATATATACTATCCAGACTCATTATATAATTTGAATTATTTCCAATGTACATGGAATATGTGTCATTAAATAATGGTCTTTTAATTTAGTTTCTTTGTGATGGAGTAACCTAAAATTTGGTAAGGGAGGAGAAGAAAAAATATTGAAATTGTTTACATCTATTATACCATAATACAATATGAATATGATGAATAAATATACTATCGAGACTCATTATTTAATTTGAATTATTTCCAATGTATATGGAATATGTGTCATTAATTAATAGTCTTTTAACTTAGTTTCTTAGTGATGAAGTAACCTAAAATTTGGTGATGGAGAAGAAGAAAAATACTGAAATTGTTAAATCTATTATACCATAATACAATATGAATATGGTAAATAAATATACTATCGAGACCCATTATATAATTTGAATTATTTCCAATGTATATGTAATATTGGTCATTAATTAATAGTCTTTTAACTTAGTTTCTTAGTGATAAAGTAACCCAAAATTCGGTGACGGAGAAGAAGAAAAATGTTGAAATTGTTTACATCTATTATATCATAATACAATATGAATATGGTGAATAAATATACTATCGAAACTCATTATATAATTTGAAGTATTACCAATGTATATGAAATATGTGTCATTAATTAATAGTCTTTTAACTTAGTATCTTGGTGAACAAGTAACCTAAAATTTGGTGATGGAGAAGAAGAAAAATATTGAAATAGTTTACATCTATGATACCATAATACAATATGAATATGGTGAATAAATATACTATCGAGACTCATAATATAATTTGAATTATTACCAATGTATATAAAATATGTGTCATTAATTAATAGTCTTTTAACTTTGTTTCTTGGTGAAGAAGTAACCTAAAATTTGATGATGAAAAAGAAGAAAAATATTGAAATTGTTTACATCTATTATACCATAATACAATATGAATATGGTAAATAAATATACTATCGAGACTCATTATATACTTTGAATTATTACTAATTTATATGAAATATGTGTCATTAATTAATAGTCTTTTAACTTAGTTTCTTGGTGATGAAGTAACCTAAAATTTGGTGATGGAGAAGAAGAAAAATACTGAAATTGTTAAATCTATTATACCATAATACAATATGAATATGGTAAATAAATATACTATCGAGACTCATTATATAATTTGAATTATTTCCAATGTATATGGAATATTGGTCATTAATTAATAGTCTTTTAACTTAGTTTCTTAGTAATAAAGTAACCTAAAATTCGGTGACAAAGAAGAAGAAAAATGTTGAAATTGTTTACATCTATTATATCATAATACAATATGAATATGGTGAATAAATATACTACCGAGACTCATTATATAATTTGAATTATTACCAATGTATATGAAATATGTGTCATTAATTAATAGTCTTTTAACTTAGTATCTTGGTGAACAAGTAACCTAAAATTTGGTGATGGAGAAGAAGAAAAATATTGAAATAGTTTACATCTATGATACCATAATACAATATGAATATGGTGAATAAATATACTATCGAGACTCATAATATAATTTGAATTATTACCAATGTATATAAAATATGTGTCATTAATTAATAGTCTTTTAACTTTGTTTCGTGGTGAAGAAGTAACCTAAAATTTGATGATGAAAAAGAAGAAAAATATTGAAATTGTTTACATCTATTATACCATAATACAATATGAATATGGTAAATAAATATACTATCGAGACTCATTATATACTTTGAATTATTACTAATTTATATGAAATATGTGTCATTAATTAATAGTCTTTTAACTTAGTTTCTTGGTGATGAAGTAACCTAAAATTTGGTGATGGAGAAGAAGAAAAATATTGAAATCGTTTACATCTATGATACCATAATACAATATGAATATGGTGAATAAATATAATATTGAGACTCATCATATAATTTGAATTATTTATAATGTATATGGAATATGTTTCATTAATTAATAGTCTTTTAACTTAGTTTCTTAGTGATGAAGTAATCTAAAATTTGGTGATGGAGAAGAAGAAAAATATTGAAATCATTTACATCTATGATACCATAATACAATATGAATATGATGAATATATATACTATCGAGACTCATTATATAATTTGAATTATTTCCAATGTACATGGAATATGTGTCATTAAATAATGGTCTTTTAACTTAGTTTCTTTGTGATGGAGTAACCTAAAATTTGGTAAGGGAGGAGAAGAAAAATATTGAAATTGTTTACATCTATTATACCATAATACAATATGAATATGATGAATAAATATACTATCGAGACTCATTATTTAATTTGAATTATTTCCAATGTATATGGAATATGTGTCATTAATTAATAGTCTTTTAACTTAGTTTCTTAGTGATGAAGTAACCTAAAATTTGGTGATGGAGAAGAAGAAAAATACTGAAATTGTTAAATCTATTATACCATAATACAATATGAATATGGTAAATAAATATACTATCGAGACCCATTATATAATTTGAATTATTTCCAATGTATATGTAATATTGGTCATTAATTAATAGTCTTTTAACTTAGTTTCTTAGTGATAAAGTAACCCAAAATTCGGTGACGGAGAAGAAGAAAAATGTTGAAATTGTTTACATCTATTATATCATAATACAATATGAATATGGTGAATAAATATACTACCGAGACTCATTATATAATTTGAATTATTACCAATGTATATGAAATATGTGTCATTAATTAATAGTCTTTTAACTTAGTATCTTGGTGAACAAGTAACCTAAAATTTGGTGATGGAGAAGAAGAAAAATATTGAAATTGTTTACATCTATGATACCATAATACAATATGAATATGGTGAATAAATATACTATCGAGACTCATAATATAATTTAAATTATTACCAATGTATATAAAATATGTGTCATTAATTAATAGTCTTTTAACTTAGTTTCTTGGTGAAGAAGTAACCTAAAATTTGATGATGAAAAAGAAGAAAAATATTGAAATTGTATACATTTGTTATACCATAATACAATATGAATATGGTAAATAAATATACTATCGAGACTCATTATATACTTTGAATTATTACCAATTTATATGACATATGTTTCATTAATTAATAGTCTTTTAACTTAGTTTCTTGGTGATAAAGTAACCTAAAATTTGGTGATGGAGAAGAAGAAAAATATTGAAATCGTTTACATCTATGATACCATAATACAATATGAATATGGTGAATAAATATACTATCGAGACTCATCATATAATTTGAATTATTTATATTGTATATGGAATATGTTTCATTAATTAATAGTCTTTTAACTTAGTTTCTTAGTGATGAAGTAACCTAAAATTTGATGATGAAGAATAAGAAAAATATTGAAATTGTTTACATATATTATACCATAATACAATATGAATATGGTTTATAAATATACTATCGAGACTCATTATATAATTTGAGTTATTTCCCATGTTAATGGAATATGTGTCATTAATTAATAGTCTTTTAACTTAGTTTCTTAGTGATGAAGTAACCTAAAATTTGATGATGAAGAATAAGAAAAATATTGAAATTGCTTACATATATTATACCATAAATACAATATGAATATGGTTTATAAATATACTATCGAGACTCATTATATAATTTGAGTTATTTCAATTGTTAATAGAATATGTGTCATTAATTAATAGTCTTTTAAACTTAGTTTCTTAGTGATGAAGTAACATAAAATTTGGGGATGAAGAAGAAGAAAAATATTGAAATCATTTACCTCTATGATACCATAATACAATATGAATATGGTGAATATATATACTGTCGAGACTCATTATATAATTTGAATTATTTCCAATGTACATGGAATATGTGTCATTAAATAATAGTCTTTTAACTTAGTTTCTTAGTGATGAAGTAATCTAAAATTTGGTGATGGAGAAGAAGAAAAATATTGAAATTGTTTACATCTATTATACCATAATACAATATTAGAATGGTGATTAATTTACTATCGAGACTCATTATATAATTTGAATTATTTTCAATTTACATGGAATATGTGTCATTAATTAATAGTCTTTTAACTTAGTTTCTTAGTGATGAAGTAACCTAAAATTTGGTGATGGAGAAGAAGAAAAATATTGAAATCATTTACATCTATTATACCATAATACAATATGAATATGGTGAATAAATATACTATCGAGACTCATTATATAATTTGAATTATTACCAATGTATATAAAATATGTGTCATTAATTAATAGTCTTTTAACTTAGTTTCTTGGTGAAAAAGTAAGCTAAAATTTGATGATGAAAAAGAAGAAAAATATTGAAATTGTTTACATCTATTATACCATAATACAATATGAATATGGTGAATAAATATACTATCGAGACTCATTATATACTTTGAATTATTACCAATTTATATGAAATATGTGTCATTAATTAATAGTCTTTTAACTTAGTTTCTTGGTGATGAAGTAACCTAAAATTTGGTGATGGAGAAGAAGAAAAATATTGAAATCGTTTACATCTATGATACCATAATACAATATGAATCTGGTGAATAAATATACTATCGAGACTCATCATATAATTTGAATTATTTCCAATGTATATGGAATATGTGTCATTAATTAATAGTCTTTTATCTTAGTTTCTTAGTGATGAAGTAACTTAAAATTTGGTAATGGAGAAGAAGAAAAATATTGAAATCATTTACATCTATGATACCATAATACAATATGAATATGATGAATATATATACTATCCAGACTCATTATATAATTTGAATTATTTCCAATGTACATGGAATATGTGTCATTAAATAATGGTCTTTTAACTTAGTTTCTTTGTGATGGAGTAACCTAAAATTTGGTAAGGGAGGAGAAGAAAAATATTGAAATTGTTTACATCTATTATACCATAATACAATATGAATATGATGAATAAATATACTATCGAGACTCATTATTTAATTTGAATTATTTCCAATGTATATGGAATATGTGTCATTAATTAATAGTCTTTTAACTTAGTTTCTTAGTGATGAAGTAACCTAAAATTTGGTGATGGAGAAGAAGAAAAATACTGAAATTGTTAAATCTATTATACCATAATACAATATGAATATGGTAAATAAATATACTATCGAGACCCATTATATAATTTGAATTATTTCCAATGTATATGTAATATTGGTCATTAATTAATAGTCTTTTAACTTAGTTTCTTAGTGATAAAGTAACCTAAAATTCGGTGACAAAGAAGAAGAAAAATGTTGAAATTGTTTACATCTATTATATCATAATACAATATGAATATGGTGAATAAATATACTACCGAGACTCATTATATAATTTGAATTATTACCAATGTATATGAAATATGTGTCATTAATTAATAGTCTTTTAACTTAGTATCTTGGTGAACAAGTAACCTAAAATTTGGTGATGGAGAAGAAGAAAAATATTGAAATAGTTTACATCTATGATACCATAATACAATATGAATATGGTGAATAAATCTACTATCGAGACTCATAATATAATTTGAATTATTACCAATGTATATAAAATATGTGTCATTAATTAATAGTCTTTTAACTTTGTTTCTTGGTGAAGAAGTAACCTAAAATTTGATGATGAAAAAGAAGAAAAATATTGAAATTGTTTACATCTATTATACCATAATACAATATGAATATGGTAAATAAATATACTATCGAGACTCATTATATACTTTGAATTATTACTAATTTATATGAAATATGTGTCATTAATTAATAGTCTTTTAACTTAGTTTCTTGGTGATGAAGTAACCTAAAATTTGGTGATGGAGAAGAAGAAAAATACTGAAATTGTTAAATCTATTATACCATAATACAATATGAATATGGTAAATAAATATACTATCGAGACTCATTATATAATTTGAATTATTTCCAATGTATATGGAATATTGGTCATTAATTAATAGTCTTTTAACTTAGTTTCTTAGTAATTAAGTAACCTAAAATTCGGTGACAAAGAAGAAGAAAAATGTTGAAATTGTTTACATCTATTATATCATAATACAATATGAATATGGTGAATAAATATACTACCGAGACTCATTATATAATTTGAATTATTACCAATGTATATGAAATATGTGTCATTAATTAATAGTCTTTTAACTTAGTATCTTGGTGAACAAGTAACCTAAAATTTGGTGATGGAGAAGAAGAAAAATATTGAAATAGTTTACATCTATGATACCATAATACAATATGAATATGGTGAATAAATATACTATCGAGACTCATAATATATTTTGAATTATTACCAATGTATATAAAATATGTGTCATTAATTAATAGTCTTTTAACTTTGTTTCGTGGTGAAGAAGTAACCTAAAATTTGATGATGAAAAAGAAGAAAAATATTGAAATTGTTTACATCTATTATACCATAATACAATATGAATATGGTAAATAAATATACTATCGAGACTCATTATATACTTTGAATTATTACTAATTTATATGAAATATGTGTCATTAATTAATAGTCTTTTAACTTAGTTTCTTGGTGATGAAGTAACCTAAAATTTGGTGATGGAGAAGAAGAAAAATATTGAAATCGTTTACATCTATGATACCATAATACAATATGAATATGGTGAATAAATATAATATTGAGACTCATCATATAATTTGAATTATTTATAATGTATATGGAATATGTTTCATTAATTAATAGTCTTTTAACTTAGTTTCTTAGTGATGAAGTAATCTAAAATTTGGTGATGGAGAAGAAGAAAAATATTGAAATTGTTTACATCTATTATACCATAATACAATATTAATATGGTGAATAAATATACTATCGAGACTCATTATATAATTTGAATTATTTCCAATGTACATGGAATATGTGTCATTAATTAATAGTCTTTTAACTTAGTTTCTTAGTGATGAAGTAACCTAAAATTTGGTGATGGAGAAGAAGAAAAATATTGAAATCATTTGCATCTATTATGCCATAATACAATATGAATATGGTGAATAAATATACTATCGAGACTCATTATATAATTTGAATTATTACCAATGTATATAAAATATGTGTCATTAATTAATAGTCTTTTAACTTAGTTTCTTGGTGAAGAAGTAACCTAAAATTTGATGATGAAAAAGAAGAAAAATATTGAAATTGTTTACATCTATTATACCATAATACAATATGAATATGGTGAATAAATATACTATCGAGACTCATTATATACTTTGAATTATTACCAATTTATATGAAATATGTGTCATTAATTAATAGTCTTTTAACTTAGTTTCTTGGTGATGAAGTAACCTAAAATTTGGTGATGGAGAAGAAGAAAAATATTGAAATCGTTTACATCTATGATACCATAATACAATATGAATCTGGTGAATAAATATACTATCGAGACTCATCATATAATTTGAATTATTTCCAATGTATATGGAATATGTGTCATTAATTAATAGTCTTTTATCTTAGTTTCTTAGTGATGAAGTAACCTAAAATTTGGTAATGGAGAAGAAGAAAAATATTGAAATCATTTACATCTATGATACCATAATACAATATGAATATGATGAATATATATACTATCGAGACTCATTATATAATTTGAATTATTTCCAATGTACATGGAATATGTGTCATTAAATAATGGTCTTTTAACTTAGTTTCTTTGTGATGGAGTAACCTAAAATTTGGTAAGGGAGGAGAAGAAAAATATTGAAATTGTTTACATCTATTATACCATAATACAATATGAATATGATGAATAAATATACTATCGAGACTCATTATTTAATTTGAATTATTTCCAATGTATATGGAATATGTGTCATTAATTAATAGTCTTTTAACTTAGTTTCTTAGTGATGAAGTAACATAAAATTTGGTGATGGAGAAGAAGAAAAATACTGAAATTGTTAAATCTATTATACCATAATACAATATGAATATGGTAAATAAATATACTATCGAGACCCATTATATAATTTGAATTATGTCCAATGTATATGTAATATTGGTCATTAATTAATAGTCTTTTAACTTAGTTTCTTAGTGATAAAGTAACCCAAAATTCGGTGACGGAGAAGAAGAAAAATGTTGAAATTGTTTACATCTATTATATCATAATACAATATGAATATGGTGAATAAATATACTACCGAGACTCATTATATAATTTGAATTATTACCAATGTATATGAAATATGTGTCATTAATTAATAGTCTTTTAACTTAGTATCTTGGTGATGAAGTAACCTAAAATTTGGTGATGGAGAAGAAGAAAAATATTGAAATAGTTTACATCTATGATACCATAATACAATATGAATATGGTGAATAAATATACTATCGAGACTCATAATATAATTTGAATTATTACCAATGTATATAAAATATGTGTCATTAATTAATAGTCTTTTAACTTTGTTTCTTGGTGAAGAAGTAACCTAAAATTTGATGATGAAAAAGAAGAAAAATATTGAAATTGTTTACATCTATTATACCATAATACAATATGAATATGGTAAATAAATATACTATCGAGACTCATTATATACTTTGAATTATTACTAATTTATATGAAATATGTGTCATTAGTTAATAGTCTTTTAACTTAGTTTCTTGGTGATGAAGTAACCTAAAATTTGGTGATGGAGAAGAAGAAAAATATTGAAATCGTTTACATCTATGATACCATAATACAATATGAATATGGTGAATAAATATACTATTGAGACTCATCATATAATTTGAATTATTTATAATGTATATGGAATATGTTTCATTAATTAATAGTCTTTTAACTTAGTTTCCTAGTGATGAAGTAATCTAAAATTTGGTGATGGAGAAGAAGAAAAATATTGAAATTGTTTACATCTATTATACCATAATACAATATTAATATGGTGAATAAATATACTATCGAGACTCATTATATAATTTGAATTATTTTCAATGTACATGGAATATGTGTCATTAATTAATAGTCTTTTAACTTAGTTTCTTAGTGATGAAGTAACCTAAAATTTGGTGATGGAGAAGAAGAAAAATATTGAAATCATTTACATCTATTATGCCATAATACAATATGAATATGGTGAATAAATATACTATCGAGACTCATTATATAATTTGAATTATTACCAATGTATATAAAATATGTGTCATTAATTAATAGTGTTTTAACTTATTTTCTTGGTGAAGAAGTAACCTAAAATTTGATGATGAAAAAGAAGAAAAATATTGAAATTATTTACATCTATTATACCATAATACAATATGAATATGGTGAATAAATATACTATCGAGACTCATTATATACTTTGAATTATTACCAATTTATATGAAATATGTGTCATTAATTAATAGTCTTTTAACTTAGTTTCTTGGTGATGAAGTAACCTAAAATTTGGTGATGGAGAAGAAGAAAAATATTGAAATCGTTTACATCTATGATACCATAATACAATATGAATTTGGTGAATAAATATACTATCGAGACTCATTATATAATTTGAATTATTTTCAATGTACATGGAATATGTGTCATTAATTAATAGACTTTTAACTTAGTTTCTTAGTGATGAAGTAACCTAAAATTTGGTAATGGAGAAGAAGAAAAATATTGAAATCATTTACATCTATTATACCATAATACAATATGAATATGGTGAATAAATATACTATCGAGACTCATTATATAATTTGAATTATTACCAATGTATATAAAATATGTGTCATTAATTAATAGTCTTTTAACTTAGTTTCTTGGTGAAGAAGTAAGCTAAAATTTGATGATGAAAAAGAAGAAAAATATTGAAATTGTTTACATCTATTATACCATAATACAATATGAATATGGTGAATAAATATACTATCGAGACTCATTATATACTTTGAATTATTACCAATTTATATGAAATATGTGTCATTAATTAATAGTCTTTTAACTTAGTTTCTTGGTGATGAAGTAACCTAAAATTTGGTGATGGAGAAGAAGAAAAATATTGAAATCGTTTACATCTATGATACCATAATACAATATGAATCTGGTGAATAAATATACTATCGAGACTCATCATATAATTTGAATTATTTCCAATGTATATGGAATATGTGTCATTAATTAATAGTCTTTTATCTTAGTTTCTTAGTGATGAAGTAACCTAAAATTTGGTAATGGAGAAGAAGAAAAATATTGAAATCATATACATCTATGATACCATAATACAATATGAATATGATGAATATATATACTATCGAGACTCATTATATAATTTGAATTATTTCCAATGTACATGGAATATGTGTCATTAAATAATGGTCTTTTAACTTAGTTTCTTTGTGATGGAGTAACCTAAAATTTGGTAAGGGAGGAGAAGAAAAATATTGAAATTGTTTACATCTATTATACCATAATACAATATGAATATGGTAAACAAATATACTATCGAGACCCATTATATAATTTGAATTATTTCCAATGTATATGAAATATGTGTCATTAATTAATAGTCTTTTAACTTAGTATCTTGGTGAACAAGTAACCTAAAATTTGGTGATGGAGAAGAAGAAAAATATCGAAATTGTTTACATCTATGATACCATAATACAATATGAATATGGTGAATAAATATACTATCGAGACTCATAATATAATTTGAATTATTACCAATGTATATAAAATATGTGTCATTAATTAATAGTCTTTTAACTTAGTTTCTTGGTGAAGAAGTAACCTAAAATTTGATGATGAAAAAGAAGAAAAATATTGAAATTGTTTACATCTATTATACCATAATACAATATGAATATGGTAAATAAATATACTATCGAGACTCATTATATACTTTGAATTATTACCAATTTATATGACATATGTTTCATTAATTAATAGTCTTTTAACTTAGTTTCTTGGTGATAAAGTAACCTAAAATTTGGTGATGGAGAAGAAGAAAAATATTGAAATCGTTTACATCTATGATACCATAATACAATATGAATATGGTGAATAAATATACTATCGAGACTCATCATATAATTTGAATTATTTATAATGTATATGGAATATGTTTCATTAATTAATAGTCTTTTAACTTAGTTTCTTAGTGATGAAGTAACCTAAAATTTGATGATGAAGAATAAGAAAAATATTGAAATTGTTTACATATATTATACCATAATACAATATGAATATGGTTTATAAATATACTATCGAGACTCATTATATAATTTGAGTTATTTCCAATGTTAATGGAATATGTGTCATTAATTAATAGTCTTTTAACTTAGTTTCTTAGTGATGAAGTAACCTAAAATTTGATGATGAAGAATAAGAAAAATATTGAAATTGCTTACATATATTATACCATAATACAATATGAATATGGTTTATAAATATACTATGGAGACTCATTATATAATTTGAGTTATTTCAATTGTTAATAGAATATGTGTCATTAATTAATAGTCTTTTAACTTAGTTTCTTAGTGATGAAGTAACATAAAATTTGGGGATGAAGAAGAAGAAAAATATTGAAATCATTTACCTCTATGATACCATAATACAATATGAATATGGTGAATATATATACTGTCGAGACTCATTATATAATTTGAATTATTTCCAATGTACATGGAATATGTGTCATTAAATAATAGTCTTTTAACTTAGTTTCTTAGTGATGAAGTAATCTAAAATTTGGTGATGGAGAAGAAGAAAAATATTGAAATCGTTTACATCTATTATACCATAATACAATATTAGAATGGTGATTAATTTACTATCGAGACTCATTATATAATTTGAATTATTTTCAATGTACATGGAATATGTGTCATTAATTAATAGTCTTTTAACTTAGTTTCTTAGTGATGAAGTAACCTAAAATTTGGTGATGGAGAAGAAGAAAGATATTGAAATCATTTACATCTATTATACCATAATACAATATGAATATGGTGAATAAATATACTATCGACACTCATTATATAATTTGAATTATTACCAATGTATATAAAATATGTGTCATTAATTAATAGTCTTTTAACTTAGTTTCTTGGTGATGAAGTAACCTAAAATTTGGTGATGGAGAAGAAGAAAAATATTGAAATCGTTTACATCTATGATACCATAATACAATATGAATCTGGTGAATAAATATACTATCGAGACTCATCATATAATTTGAATTATTTCCAATGTATATGGAATATGTGTCATTAATTAATAGTCTTTTATCTTAGTTTCTTAGTGATGAAGTAACCTAAAATTTGGTAATGGAGAAGAAGAAAAATATTGAAATCATTTACATCTATGATACCATAATACAATATGAATATGATGAATATATATACTATCGAGTCTCATTATATAATTTGAATTATTTCCAATGTACATGGAATATGTGTCATTAAATAATGGTCTTTTAACTTAGTTTCTTTGTGATGAAGTAACCTAAAATTTGGTAAGGGAGGAGAAGAAAAATATTGAAATTGTTTACATCTATTATACCATAATACAATATGAATATGAGGAATAAATATACTATCGAGACTCATTATTTAATTTGAATTATTTTCAATGTATATGGAATATGTGTCATTAATTAATAGTTTTTTAACTTAGTTTCTTAGTGATGAAGTAACCTAAAATTTGGTGATGGAGAAGAAGAAAAATACTGAAATTGTTAAATCTATTATCCCATAATACAATATGAATATGGTAAATAAATATACTATCGAGACTCATTATATAATTTGAATTATTTCCAATGTATATGGAATATTGGTCATTAATTAATAGTCTTTTAACTTAGTTTCTTAGTAATAAAGTAACCTAAAATTCGGTGACAAAGAAGAAGAAAAATGTTGAAATTGTTTACATCTATTATATCATAATACAATATGAATATGGTGAATAAATATACTACCGAGACTCATTATATAATTTGAATTATTACCAATGTATATGAAATATGTGTCATTAATTAATAGTCTTTTAACTTAGTATCTTGGTGAACAAGTAACCTAAAATTTGGTGATGGACAAGAAGAAAAATATTGAAATAGTTTACATCTATGATACCATAATACAATATGAATATGGTGAATAAATATACTATCGAGACTCATAATATAATTTGAATTATTACCAATGTATATAAAATATGTGTCATTAATTAATAGTCTTTTAACTTTGTTTCTTGGTGAAGAAGTAACCTAAAATTTGATGATGAAAAAGAAGAAAAATATTGAAATTGTTTACATCTATTATACCATAATACAATATGAATATGGTAAATAAATATACTATCGAGACTCATTATATACTTTGAATTATTACTAATTTATATGAAATATGTGTCATTAATTAATAGTCTTTTAACTTAGTTTCTTGGTGATGAAGTAACCTAAAATTTGGTGATGGAGAAGAAGAAAAATATTGAAATCGTTTACATCTATGATACCATAATACAATATGAATATGGTGAATAAATATACTATCGAGACTCATCATATAATTTGAATTATTTATAATGTATATGGAATATGTTTCATTAATTAATAGTCTTTTAACTTAGTTTCTTAGTGATGAAGTAACCTAAAATTTGATGATGAAGAATAAGAAAAATATTGAAATTGTTTACATATATTATACCATAATACAATATGAATATGGTTTATAAATATACTATCGAGACTCATTATATAATTTGAGTTATTTCCAATGTTAATGGAATATGTGTCATTAATTAATAGTCTTTTAACTTAGTTTCTTAGTGATGAAGTAACCTAAAATTTGGTGATGGAGAAGAAGAAAAATATTGAAATCATTTACATCTATTATGCCATAATACTATATGAATATGGTGAATAAATATACTATCGAGACTCATTATATAATTTGAATTATTACCAATGTATATAAAATATGTGTCATTAATTAATAGTCTTTTAACTTAGTTTCTTGGTGAAGAAGTAACCTAAAATTTGATGATGAAAAAGAAGAAAAATATTGAAATTGTTTACATCTATTATACCATAATACAATATGAATATGGTGAATAAATATACTATCGAGACTCATTATATACTTTGAATTATTACCAATTTATATGAAATATGTGTCATTAATTAATAGTCTTTTAACTTAGTTTCTTGGTGATGAAGTAACCTAAAATTTGGTGATGGAGAAGAAGAAAAATATTGAAATCGTTTACATCTATGATACCATAATACAATATGAATCTGGTGAATAAATATACTATCGAGACTCATCATATAATTTGAATTATTTCCAATGTATATGGAATATGTGTCATTAATTAATAGTCTTTTATCTTAGTTTCTTAGTGATGAAGTAACCTAAAATTTGGTAATGGAGAAGAAGAAAAATATTGAAATCATATACATCTATGATACCATAATACAATATGAATATGATGAATATATATACTATCGAGACTCATTATATAATTTGAATTATTTCCAAGGTACATGGAATATGTGTCATTAAATAATGGTCTTTTAACTTAGTTTCTTTGTGATGGAGTAACCTAAAATTTGGTAAGGGAGGAGAAGAAAAATATTGAAATTGTTTACATCTATTATACCATAATACAATATCAATATGATGAATAAATATACTATCGAGACTCATTATTTAATTTGAATTATTTCCAATGTATATGGAATATGTGTCATTAATTAATAGTCTTTTAACTTAGTTTCTTAGTGATGAAGTAACCTAAAATTTGGTGATGGAGAAGAAGAAAAATACAGAAATTATTAAATCTATTATACCATATTACAATATGAATATGGTAAACAAATATACTATCGAGACCCATTATATAATTTGAATTATTTCCAATGTATATGTAATATTGGTCATTAATTAATAGTCTTTTAACTTAGTTTCTTAGTGATAAAGTAACCCAAAATTCGGTGACGGAGAAGAAGAAAAATGTTGAAATTGTTTACATCTATTATATCATAATACAATATGAATATGGTGAATAAATATACTATCGAGACTCATTATATAATTTGAATTATTACCAATGTATATGAAATATGTGTCATTAATTAATAGTCTTTTAACTTAGTATCTTGGTGAACAAGTAACCTAAAATTTGGTGATGGAGAAGAAGAAAAATATTGAAATTCTTTACATCTATGATACCATAATACAATATGAATATGGTGAATAAATATACTATCGAGACTCATAATATAATTTGAATTATTACCGATGTATATAAAATATGTGTCATTAATTAATAGTCTTTTAACTTAGTTTCTTGGTGAAGAAGTAACCTAAAATTTGATGATGAAAAAGAAGAAAAATATTGAAATTGTTTACATCTATTATACCATAATACAATATGAATATGGTAAATAAATATACTATCGAGACTCATTATATACTTTGAATTATTACCAATTTATATGACATATGTTTCATTAATTAATAGTCTTTTAACTTAGTTTCTTGGTGATAAAGTAACCTAAAATTTGGTGATGGAGAAGAAGAAAAATATTGAAATCGTTTACATCTATGATACCATAATACAATATGAATATGGTGAATAAATATACTATCGAGACTCATCATATAATTTGAATTATTTATAATGTATATGGAATATGTTTCATTAATTAATAGTCTTTTAACTTAGTTTCTTAGTGATGAAGTAACCTAAAATTTGATGATGAAGAATAAGAAAAATATTGAAATTGTTTACATATATTATACCATAATACAATATGAATATGGTTTATAAATATACTATCGAGACTCATTATATAATTTGAGTTATTTCAAATGTTAATGGAATATGTGTCATTAATTAATAGTCTTTTAACTTAGTTTCTTAGTGATGAAGTAACATAAAATTTGTTGATGAAGAAGAAGAAAAATATTGAAATCATTTACCTCTATGTTACCATAATACAATATGAATATGGTGAATATATATATATATACTATCGAGACTCATTATATAATTTGAATTATTTCCAATGTACATGGAATATGTGTCATTAAATAATAGTCTTTTAACTTAGTTTCTTAGTGATGAAGTAATCTAAAATTTGGTGATGGAGAAGAAGAAAAATATTGAAATTGTTTACATCTATTATACCATAATACAATATTAATATGGTGAATAAATATACTATCGAGACTCATTATATAATTTGAATTATTTCCAATGTACATGGAATATGTGTCATTAATTAATAGTCTTTTAACTTAGTTTCTTAGTGATGAAGTAACCTAAAATTTGGAGATGGAGAAGAAGAAAAATATTGAAATAATTTACATCTATTATACCATAATACAATATGAATATGGTGAATAAATATACTATCGAGACTCATTATATAATTTGAATTATTACCAATGTATATAAAATATGTGTCATTAATTAATAGTCTTTTAACTTAGTTTCTTGGTGAAGAAGTAACCTAAAATTTGATAATGAAAAAGAAGAAAAATATTGAAATTGTTTACATCTATTATACCATAATACAATATGAATATGGTGAATAAATATACTATCGAGACTCATTATATACTTTGAATTATTACCAATTTATATGAAATATGTGTCATTAATAAATAGTCTTTTAACTTAGTTTCTTGGTGATGAAGTAACCTAAAATTTGGTGATGGAGAAGAAGAAAAATATTGAAATCGTTTACATCTATGATACCATAATACAATATGAATCTGGTGAATAAATATACTATCGAGACTCATCATATAATTTGAATTATTTCCAATGTATATGGAATATGTGTCATTAATTAATAGTCTTTTATCTTAGTTTCTTAGTGATGAAGTAACCTAAAATTTGGTAATGGAGAAGAAGAAAAATATTGAAATCATATACATCTATGATACCATAATACAATATGAATATGATGAATATATATACTATCGAGACTCATTATATAATTTGAATTATTTCCAATGTACATGGAATATGTGTCATTAAATAATGGTCTTTTAACTTAGTTTCTTTGTGATGGAGTAACCTAAAATTTTGTAAGGGAGGAGAAGAAAAAT
The DNA here is from genome assembly GCA_948472305.1 of Vicia faba. Taxonomy (NCBI): domain Eukaryota; kingdom Viridiplantae; phylum Streptophyta; class Magnoliopsida; order Fabales; family Fabaceae; genus Vicia; species Vicia faba. Next base: position 24,213 of record CATIWC010003690.1, read on the forward strand.
ATTGAAATTGTTTACATCTATTATACCATAATACAATATGAATATGAGGAATAAATATACTATCGAGACTCATTATTTAATTTGAATTATTTCCAATGTATATGGAATATGTGTCATTAATTAATAGTCTTTTAACTTAGTTTCTTAGTGATGAAGTAACCTAAAATTTGGTGATGGAGAAGAAGAAAAATACTCAAATTGTTAAATCTATTATACCATAATACAATATTAATATGGTAAATAAATATACTATCGAGACTCATTATATAATTTGAATTATTTCCAATGTATATGGAATATTGGTCATTAATTAATAGTCTTTTAACTTAGTTTCTTAGTGATAAAGTAACCTAAAATTTGGTGACAAAGAAGAAGAAAAATGTTGAAATTGTTTACATCTATTATATCATAATACAATATGAATTGGTGAATAAATATACTACCGAGACTCATTATATAATTTGAATTATTACCAATGTATATGAAATATGTGTCATTAATTAATAGTCTTTTAACTTAGTATCTTGGTGAACAAGTAACCTAAAATTTGGTGATGGAGAAGAAGAAAAATATTGAAATAGTTTACATCTATGATACCATAATACAATATGAATATGGTGAATAAATATACTATCGAGACTCATAATATAATTTGAATTATTACCAATGTATATAAAATATGTGTCATTAATTAATAGTCTTTTAACTTAGTTTCTTGGTGAAGAAGTAACCTAAAATTTGATGATGAAAAAGAAGAAAAATATTGAAATCATTTACATCTATTATACCATAATACAATATGAATATGGTGAATAAATATACTATCGAGACTCATTATATAATTTGAGTTATTACCAATGTATATAAAATATGTTTCATTAATTAATAGTCTTTTAACTTAGTTTCTTGGTGAAGAAGTAACCTAAAATTTGATGATGGAAAAAGAAGAAAAATATTGAAATTTTTTACATCTATTATACCATAATACAATATGAATATGGTGAATAAATATACTATCGAGACTCATTATATACTTTGAATTATTACCAATTTATATGAAATATGTGTCATTAATTAATAGTCTTTTAACTTAGTTTCTTGGTGATGAAGTAACCTAAAATTTGGTGATGGAGAAGAAGAAAAATATTGAAATAGTTTACATCTATTATACCATTATACAATATGAATCTGGTGAATAAATATACTATCGAGACTCATCATATAAATTGAATTATTTCCAATGTATATGGAATATGTGTCATTAATTAATAGTCTTTTAACTTAGTTTCTTAGTGATGAAGTAACATAAAATTTGGGGATGAAGAAGAAGAAAAATATTGAAATCATTTACCTCTATGATACCATAATACAATATGAATATGGTGAATATATGTACTGTCGAGACTCATTATATAATTTGAATTATTTCCAATGTACATGGAATATGTGTCATTAAATAATAGTCTTTTAACTTAGTTTCTTAGTGATGAAGTAATCTAAAATTTGGTGATGGAGAAGAAAAAAAATATTGAAATTGTTTACATCTATTATACCATAATACAATATTAGAATGGTGATTAATTTACTATCGAGACTCATTATATAATTTGAATTATTTTCAATGTACATGGAATATGTGTCATTAATTAATAGTCTTTTAACTTAGTTTCTTAGTGATGAAGTAACCTAAAATTTGGTGATGGAGAAGATGAAAAATATTGAAATCATTTACATCTATTATACCATAATACAATATGAATATGGTGAATAAATATACTATCGAGACTCATTATATAATTTGAATTATTAACAATGTATATAAAATATGTGTCATTAATTAATAGTCTTTTAACTTAGTTTCTTGGTGAAGAAGTAACCTAAAATTTGATGATGAAAAAGAAGAAAAATATTGAAATTGCTTACATCTATTATACCATAATACAATATGAATATGGTGAATAAATATACTATCGAGACTCATTATATACTTTGAATTATTACCAATTTATATGAAATATGTGTCATTAATTAATAGTCTTTTAACTTAGTTTCTTGGTGATGAAGTAACCTAAAATTTGGTGATGGAGAAGAAGAAAAATATTGAAATCGTTTACATCTATGATACCATAATACAATATGAATCTGGTGAATAAATATACTATCGAGACTCATCATATAATTTGAATTATTTCCAATGTATATGGAATATGTGTCATTAATTAATAGTCTTTTATCTTAGTTTCTTAGTGATTAAGTAACCTAAAATTTGGTAATGGAGAAGAAGAAAAATATTGAAATCATTTACATCTATGATACCATAATACAATATGAATATGATGAATATATATACTATCGAGACTCATTATATAATTTGAATTATTTCCAATGTACATGGAATATGTGTCATTAAATAATGGTCTTTTAACTTAGTTTCGTTGTGATGAAGTAACCTAAAATTTGGTAAGGGAGGAGAAGAAAAATATTGAAATTGTTTACATCTATTATACCATAATACAATATGAATATGAGGAATAAATATACTATCGAGACTTATTATTTAATTTGAATTATTTGCAATGTATATGGAATATGTGTCATTAATTAATAGTCTTTTAACTTAGTTTCTTAGAGATGAAGTAACCTAAAATTTGGTGTTGGAGAAGAAGAAAAATACTGAAATTGTTAAATCTATTATACCATAATACAATATGAATATGGTAAATAAATATACTATCGAGACTCATTATATAATATGAATTATTTCCAATATATATGGAACATTGGTCATTAATTAATAGTCTTTTAACTTAGTTTCTTAATGATAAAGTAACCTAAAATTCGGTGACAAAGAAGAAGAATAATGTTGAAATTGTTTACATCTATTATATCATAATACAATATGAATATGGTGAATAAATATACTACCGAGACTCATTATATAATTTGAATTATTACCAATGTATATAAAATATGTGTCATTAATTAATAGTCTTTTAACTTAGTATCTTGGTGAACAAGTAACCTAAAATTTGGTGATGGAGAAGAAGAAAAATATTGAAATAGTTTATATCTATGATACCATAATACAATATAAATATGGTGAATAAATATACTATCGAGACTCATAATATAATTTGAATTATTACCAATGTATATAAAATATGTGTCATTAATTAATAGTCTTTTAACTTAGTTTCTTGGTGAAGAAGTAACCTACAATTTGATGATGAAAAAGAAGAAAAATATTGAAATTGTTTACATCTATTATACCATAATACAATATGAATATGGTAAATAAATATACTATCGAGACTCATTATATACTTTGAATTATTACTAATTTATATGAAATATGTGTCATTAATTAATAGTCTTTTAACTTAGTTTCTTGGTGATGAAGTAACCTAAAATTTGGTGATGGAGAAGAAGAAAAATATTGAAATCGTTTACATCTATGATACCATAATACAATATGAATATGGTGAATAAATATACTATTGAGACTCATCATATAATTTGAATTATTTATAATGTATATGGAATATGTTTCATTAATTAATAGTCTTTTAACTTAGTTTCTTAGTGATGAAGTAACCTATAATTTGGTGATGAAGAATAAGAAAAATATTGAAATTGTTTACATATATTATACCATAATACAATATGAATATGGTTTATAAATATACTATCGAGACTCATTATATAATTTGAGTTATTTCCAATGTTAATGGAATATGTGTCATTAATTAATAGTCTTTTAACTTAGTTTCTTAGTGATGAAGTAACCTAAAATTTGATGATGAAGAATAAGAAAAATATTGAAATTGTTTACATATATTATACCATAATACAATATGAATATGGTTTATAAATATACTATCGAGACTCATTATATAATTTGAATTATTTCCAATGTACATGGAATATGTGTCATTAAATAATAGTCTTTTAACTTAGTTTCTTAGTGATGAAGTAATCTAAAATTTGGTGATGGAGAAGAAGAAAAATATTGAAATTGTTTACGTCTATTATACCATAATACAATATTAGAATGGTGATTAATTTACTATCGAGACTCATTATATAATTTGAATTATTTTCAATGTACATGGAATATGTGTCATTAATTAATAGTCTTTTAACTTAGTTTCTTAGTGATGAAGTAACCTAAAATTTGGTGATGGAGAAGATGAAAAATATTGAAATCATTTACATCTATTATACCATAATACAATATGAATATGGTGAATAAATATACTATCGAGACTCATTATATAATTTGAGTTATTACCAATGTATATAAAATATGTGTCATTAATTAATAGTCTTTTAACTTAGTTTCTTGGTGAAGAAGTAACCTAAAATTTGATGATGGAAAAAGAAGAAAAATATTGAAATTTTTTACATCTATTATACCATAATACAATATGAATATGGTGAATAAATATACTATCGAGACTCATTATATACTTTGAATTATTACCAATTTATATGAAATATGTGTCATTAATTAATAGTCTTTTAACTTAGTTTCTTGGTGATGAAGTAACCTAAAATTTGGTGATGGAGAAGAAGAAAAATATTGAAATAGTTTACATCTATTATACCATTATACAATATGAATCTGGTGAATAAATATACTATCGAGACTCATCATATAATTTGAATTATTTCCAATGTATATGGAATATGTGTCATTAATTAATAGTCTTTTATCTTAGTTTCTTAGTGATGAAGTAACCTAAAATTTGGTAATGGAGAAAAAGAAAAATATTGAAATCATTTACATCTATGATACCATAATACAATATGAATATGATGAATATATATACTATCGAGACTCATTATATAATTTGAATTATTTCCAATGTAAATGGAATATGTGTCATTAAATAATGGTCTTTTAACTTAGTTTCTTTGTGATGAAGTAACCTAAAATTTGGTAAGGGAGGAGAAGAAAAATATTGAAATTGTTTACATCTATTATACCATAATACAATATGAATATGAGGAATAAATATACTATCGAGACTCATTATTTAATTTGATTTATTTCCAATGTATATGGAATATGTGTCATTAATTAATAGTCTTTTAACTTAGTTTCTTAGTGATGAAGTAACCTAAAATTTGGTGATGGAGAAGAAGAAAAATACTGAAATTGTTAAATCTATTATACCATAATACAATATGAATATGGTAAATAAATATACTATCGAGATTCATTATATAATTTGAATTATTTCCAATGTATATGGAATATTGGTCATTAATTAATAGTCTTTTAACTTAGTTTCTTAGTGATAAAGTAACCTAAAATTCGTTGACAAAGAAGAAGAAAAATGTTGAAATTGTTTACATCTATTATATCATAATACAATATGAATATGGTGAATAAATATACTACCGAGACTCATTATATAATTTGAATTATTACCAATGTATATGAAATATGTGTCATTAATTAATAGTCTTTTAACTTAGTATCTTGGTGAACAAGTAACCTAAAATTTGGTGATGGAGAAGAAGAAAAATATTGAAATAGTTTACATCTATGATACCATAATACAATATGAATATGGTGAATAAATATACTATCGAGACTCATAATATAATTTGAATTATTACCAATGTATATAAAATATGTGTCATTAATTAATAGTCTTTTAACTTTGTTTCTTGGTGAAGAAGTAACCTAAAATTTGATGATGAAAAAGAAGAAAAATATTGAAATTGTTTATATCTATTATACCATAATACAATATGAATATGGTAAATAAATATATTATCGAGACTCATTATATACTTTGAATTATTACTAATTTATATGAAATATGTGTCATTAATTAATAGTCTTTTAACTTAGTTTCTTGGTGATGAAGTAACCTAAAATTTGGTGATGGAGAAGAAGAAAAATATTGAAATCGTTTACATCTATGATACCATAATACAATATGAATATGGTGAATAAATATACTATTGAGACTCATCATATAATTTGAATTATTTATAATGTATATGGAATATGTTTCATTAATTAATAGTCTTTTAACTTAGTTTCTTAGTGATGAAGTAACCTAAAATTGGTGATGAAGAATAAGAAAATATTGAAATTGTTTACATATATTATACCATAATACAATATGAATATGGTTTATAAATATACTATCGAGACTCATTATATAATTTGAGTTATTTCAATTGTTAATGGAATATGTGTCATTAATTAATAGTCTTTTAACTTAGTTTCTTAGTGATGAAGTAACCTAAAATTTGGTGATGAAGAAGAAGAAAAATATTGAAATCATTTACCTCTACGATACCATAATACAATATGAATATGGTGAATATATATACTGTCGAGACTCATTATATAATTTGAATTATTTCCAATGTACATGGAATATGTGTCATTAAATAATAGTCTTTTAACTTAGTTTCTTAGTGATGAAGTAATCTAAAATTTGGTGATGGAGAAGAAGAAAAATATTGAAATTGTTTACGTCTATTATACCATAATACAATATTAGAATGGTGATTAATTTACTATCGAGACTCATTATATAATTTGAATTATTTTCAATGTACATGGAATATGTGTCATTAATTAATAGTCTTTTAACTTAGTTTCTTAGTGATGAAGTAACCTAAAATTTGGTGATGGAGAAGATGAAAAATATTGAAATCATTTACATCTATTATACCATAATACAATATGAATATGGTGAATAAATATACTATCGAGACTCATTATATAATTTGAGTTATTACCAATGTATATAAAATATGTGTCATTAATTAATAGTCTTTTAACTTAGTTTCTTGGTGAAGAAGTAACCTAAAATTTGATGATGAAAAAGAAGAAAAATATTGAATTTTTTTACATCTATTATACCATAATACAATATGAATATGGTGAATAAATATACTATCGAGACTCATTATATACTTTGAATTATTACCAATTTATATGAAATATGTGTCATTAATTAATAGTCTTTTAACTTAGTTTTTTGGTGATGAAGTAACCTAAAATTTGGTGATGGAGAAGAAGAAAAATATTGAAATAGTTTACATCTATTATACCATTATACAATATGAATCTGGTGAATAAATATACTATCGAGACTCATCATATAATTTGAATTATTTCCAATGTATATGGAATATGTGTCATTAATTAATAGTCTTTTATCTTAGTTTCTTAGTGATGAAGTAACCTAAAATTTGGTAATGGAGAAAAAGAAAAATATTGAAATCATTTACATCTATGATACCATAATACAATATGAATATGATGAATATATATACTATCGAGACTCATTATATAATTTGAATTATTTCCAATGTAAATGGAATATGTGTCATTAAATAATGGTCTTTTAACTTAGTTTCTTTGTGATGAAGTAACCTAAAATTTGGCAAGGGAGGAGAAGAAAAATATTGAAATTGTTTACATCTATTATACCATAATACAATATGAATATGAGGAATAAATATACTATCGAGACTCATTATTTAATTTGAATTATTTCCAATGTATATGGAATATGTGTCATTAATTAATAGTCTTTTAACTTAGTTTCTTAGTGATGAAGTAACCTAAAATTTGGTGATGGAGAAGAAGAAAAATACTGAAATTGTTAAATCTATTATACCATAATACAATATGAATATGGTAAATAAATATACTATCGAGACTCATTATATAATTTGAATTATTTCCAATGTATATGGAATATTGGTCATTAATTAATAGTCTTTTAACTTAGTTTCTTAGTGATAAAGTAACCTAAAATTCGGTGACAAAGAAGAAGAAAAATGTTGAAATTATTTACATCTATTATATCATAATACAATATGAATATGGTGAATAAATATACTACCAAGACTCATTATAATTTGAATTATTACCAATGTATATGAAATACGTGTCATTAATTAATAGTCTTTTAACTTAGTATCTTGGTGAACAAGTAACCTAAAATTTGGTGATGGAGAAGAAGAAAAATATTGAAATAGTTTACATCTATGATACCATAATACAATATGAATATGGTGAATAAATATACTATCGAGACTCATAATATAATTTGAATTATTACCAATGTATATAAAATATGTCTCATTAATTAATAGTCTTTTAACTTTGTTTCTTGGTGAAGAAGTAACCTAAATTTGATGATGAAAAAGAAGAAAAATATTGAAATTGTTTACATCTATTATACCATAATACAATATGAATATGGTAAATAAATATATTATCGAGACTCATTATATACTTTGAATTATTACTAATTTATATGAAATATGTGTCATTAATTAATAGTCTTTTAACTTAGTTTCTTGGTGATGAAGTAACCTAAAATTTGGTGATGGAGAAGAAGAAAAATATTGAAATCGTTTATATCTATGATACCATAATACAATATGAATATGGTGAATAAATATACTATTGAGACTCATCATATAATTTGAATTATTTATAATGTATATGGAATATGTTTCATTAATTAATAGTCTTTTAACTTAGTTTCTTAGTGATGAAGTAACCTAAAATTTGGTGATGAAGAATAAGAAAAATATTGAAATTGTTTACATATATTATACCATAATACAATATGAATATGGTTTATAAATATACTATGAGACTCATTATATAATTTGAGTTATTTCCAATGTTAATGGAATATGTGTCATTAATTAATAGTCTTTTAACTTAGTTTCTTAGTGATGAAGTAACCTAAAATTTGATGATGAAGAATAAGAAAAATATTGAAATTGTTTACATATATTATACCATAATACAATATGAATATGGTTTATAAATATACTATCGAGACTCATTATATAATTTGAGTTATTTCAATTGTTAATGGAATATGTGTCATTAATTAATAGTCTTTTAACTTAGTTCTTAGTGATGAAGTAACATAAAATTTGGTGATGAAGAAGAAGAAAATATTGAAATCATTTACCTCTATGATACCATAATACAATATGAATATGGTGAATATATATACTGTCGAGACTCATTATATAATTTGAATATTTCCAATGTACATGGAATATGTGTCATTAAATAATAGTCTTTTAACTTAGTTTCTTAGTGATGAAGTAATCTAAAATTTGGTGATGGAGAAGAAGAAAAATATTGAAATTGTTTACGTCTATTATACCATAATACAATATTAGAATGGTGATTAATTTACTATCGAGACTCATTATATAATTTGAATTATTTTCAATGTACATGGAATATGTGTCATTAATTAATAGTCTTTTAACTTAGTTTCTTAGTGATGAAGTAACCTAAAATTTGGTGATGGAGAATAAGAAAAATATTGAAATCATTTACATCTATTATACCATAATACAATATGAATATGGTGAATAAATATACTATCGAGACTCATTATATAATTTGAGTTATTACCAATGTATATAAAATATGTTTCATTAATTAATAGTCTTTTAACTTAGTTTCTTGGTGAAGAAGTAACCTAAAATTTGATGATGGAAAAAGAAGAAAAATATTGAAATTTTTTACATCTATTATACCATAATACAATATGAATATGGTGAATAAATATACTATCGAGACTCATTATATACTTTAAATTATTACCAATTTATATGAAATATGTGTCATTAATTAATAGTCTTTTAACTAAGTTTCTGGTGATGAAGTAACCTAAAATTTGGTGATGGAGAAGAAGAAAAATATTGAAATAGTTTACATCTATTATACCATTATACAATATGAAATCTGGTGAATAAATATACTATCGAGACTCATCATATAAATTGAATTATTTCGAATGTATATGGAATATGTGTCATTAATTAATAGTCTTTTATCTTAGTTTCTTAGTGATGAAGTAACCTAAAATTTGGTAATGGAGAAGAAGAAAAATATTGAAATCATTTACATCTATGATACCATAATACAATATGAGTATGATGAATATATATATACTATCGAGACTCATTATATAATTTGAATTATTTCCAATGTAAATGGAATATGTGTCATTAAATAATGGTCTTTTAACTTAGTTTCTTTGTGATGAAGTAACCTAAAATTTGGTAAGGGAGGAGAAGAAAAATATTGAAATTGTTTACATCTATTATACCATAATACAATATGAATATGAGGAATAAATATACTATCGAGACT
>CATIWC010003691.1:0-28594 GCA_948472305.1 Vicia faba
AAAAAATATTATTTGTTCTCCATATTCACATTGTGTTATGGTATAATTGATGTAAACAATTTCAATATTTTTCTTCTTCTCCATCACCAAATTTTAGGTTACTTCTTCACTAAGAAACTAAGTTAAAAGATTTTTAATTAACGACACATATTTCAGATACATTGGTAATAATTAAAATTATATAATGAGGCTCGATAGTATATTTATTCACCATACTCATATGGTATTATGGTATAATAGATTTAAATAATTTCAATATTTTTCTTCTTCTTGGTCACTAAATTTTAGGTTACTTCATCACTAAGAAACTAAGTTAAAAGACTATTAATTAATGAAAAATATTTCATACACATTGGTAATAATTCAAATTATATAATGAGGCTCAATAGTTTATTTGTTCTCCATATTCACATTGTGTTATGGTATAATTGATGTAAACAATTTCAATATTTTTCTTCTTCTCCATCACCAAATTTTAGGTTACTTCTTCACTAAGAAACTAAGTTAAAAGATTTTTAATTAACGACACATATTTCAGATACATTGGTAATAATTAAAATTATATAATGAGGTTCGATAGTATATTTATTCACCATACTCATATGGTATTATGGTATAATAGATTTAAATAATTTCAATATTTTTCTTCTTCTCCGTCACTAAATTTTAAGTTACTTCATCACTAAGAAACTAAGTTAAAAGACTATTAATTAATGAAAAATATTTCATACACATTGGTAATAATTCAAATAATATAATGAGGCTCGATAGTTTATTTGTTCTCCATATTCACATTGTGTTATGGTATAATTGATGTAAACAATTTAAATATTTTTCTTCTTCTCCATCACTAAATTTTAGGTTACTTCTTCTCTTAGAAACTAAGTTAAAAGATTTTTAATTAACGACACATATTTCAGATACATTGGTAATAATTAAAATTATATAATGAGGCTCGATAGTATATTTCTTCACCATACTCATATGGTATTATGGTATAATAGATTTAAATAATTTCAATATTTTTCTTCTTCTCCGTCACTAAATTTTTGGTTAATTCATCACTAAGAAACTAAGTTAAAAGACTATTAATTAATGACACATATTTGATATACATTGGTAATAATTAAAAATTATATAATGAGGCTCTATAGCATATTTACTGACTATACTCATATGGTATGATGGTATAATAGATGTGAACAATTTGAATATTTTTCTTCTTCTCCGTCACCAAATTTTATGTTACTTCATCACTAAGAAACTAAGTTAAAAGCCTAATAATTAATGACACATATTTCATATACATTGGTAAGAATTAAAATTATATAATGAGGTTCAATAGTTTATTTGTTCTCCATATTCACATTGTCTTAAGGTATAATAGATGTAAACAATTTGAATAATTTTTCTTCTTCTGTCACTAAATTTTAGGTTACTTCATCACTAAGAAACTAAGTTAAAAGACTATTAATTAATGAAAAATATTTTATACACATTGGTAATAATTCAAATTATATAATGAGGCTTAATAGTTTATTTGTTCTCCATATTCACATTGTGTTATGGTATAATTGATGTAATCAATTTCAATATTTTTCTTCTTCTCCATCACCAAATTTTAGGTTACTTCTTCACTAAGAAACTAAGTTAAAAGATTTTTAATTAACGACATATATTTCAGATACATTGGTAATAATTAAAATTATATAATGAGGCTCGATAGTATATTTATTCACCATACTCATATGGTATTATGGTATAATAGATTTAAACAATTTGAATATTTTTCTTCTTCTCTGTCACTAAATTTTAGGTTACTTCATCACTAAGAAACTAAGTTAAAAGACTATTAATTAATGAAAAATATTTCATACACATTGGTAATAATTCAAATTATATAATGAGGCTCAATAGTTTATTTGTTCTCCATATTCACATTGTGTTATGGTATAATTGATTTAAACAATTTCAATATTTTTCTTCTTCTCCATCACAAAATTTTAGGTTACTTCTTCACTAAGAAACTAAGTTAAAAGATTTTTAATTAACGACACATATTTCAGATACATTGGTAATAATTAAAAATTATATAATGAGGCTCGATAGTATATTTATTCACCATACTCATATGGTATTATGGTATAATAGATTTAAATAATTTCAATATTTTTCTTCTTCTTCGTCACTAAATTTTAGGTTACTTCATCACTAAGAAACTAAGTTAAAAGACTATTAATTAATGAAAAATATTTCATACACATTGGTAATAATTCAAATTATATAATGAGGCTCAATAGTTTATTTGTTCTCCATATTCACATTGTGTTATGGTATAATTGATGTAAACAATTTCAATATTTTTCTTCTTCTCCATCACAAAATTTTAGGTTACTTCTTCACTAAGAAACTAAGTTAAAAGATTTTTAATTAACGACACATATTTCAGATACATTGGTAATAATTAAAATTATATAATGAGGCTCGATAGTATGTTTATTCACCATACTCATATGGTATTATGGTATAATAGATTTAAATAATTTCAATATTTTTCTTCTTCTTCGTCACTAAATTTTAGGTTACTTCATCACTAAGAAACTAATTTAAAAGACTATTAATTAATGAAAAATATTTCATACACATTGGTAATAATTCAAATTATATAATGAGGCTCAATAGTTTATTTGTTCTCCATATTCACATTGTGTTATGGTATAATTGATGTAAACAATTTCAATATTTTTCTTCTTCTTCATCACAAAATTTTAGGTTACTTCTTCACTAAGAAACTAAGTTAAAAGATTTTTTATTAACGACACATATTTCAGATACATTGGAAATAATTAAAATTATATAATGAGGCTCGATAGTATATTTATTCACCATACTCATATGGTATTATGGTATAATAGATTTAAATAATTTCAATATTTTCTTCTTCTTCGTCACTAAATTTTAGGTTACTTCATCACTAAGAAACAAAGTTAAAAGACTATTAATTAATGAAAAATATTTCATACACATTGGTAATAATTCAAATTATATAATGAGCCTCAATAGTTTATTTGTTCTCCATATTCACATTGTGTTATGGTATAATTGATGTAAACAATTTCAATATTTTTCTTCTTCTCCATCACAAAATTTTAGGTTACTTCTTCACTAAGAAACTAAGTTAAAAGATTTTTAATTAACGACACATATTTCAGATACATTGGTAATAATTAAAATTATATAATGAGGCTCGATAGTATATTTATTCACCATACTCATATGGTATTATGGTATAATAGATGTAAACAATTTGAATATTTTTCTTCTTCTCTGTCACTAAATTTTAGGTTACTTCATCACTAAGAAACTAAGTTAAAAGACTATTAATTAATGAAAAATATTTTATAAACATTGGTAATAATTCAAATTATATAATGAGGCTCAATAGTTTATTTGTTCTCCATATTCACATTGTGTTATGGTATAATTGATGTAAACAATTTCAATATTTTTCTTCTTCTCCGTCACAAAATTTTAGGTTACTTCTTCACTAAGAAACTAAGTTAAAAGATTTTTAATTAACGACACATATTTCAGATACATTGGTAATAATTAAAAATTATATAATGAGGCTCGATAGTATATTTATTCACCATACTCATATGGTATTATGGTATAATAGATTTAAATAATTTCAATATTTTTCTTCTTCTTCGTCACTAAATTTTAGGTTACTTCATCACTAAGAAACTAAGTTAAAAGACTATTAATTAATGAAAAATATTTCATACACATTGGTAATAATTCAAATTATATAATGAGGCTCAATAGTTTATTTGTTCTCCATATTCACATTGTGTTATGGTATAATTGATGTAAACAATTTCAATATTTTTCTTCTTCTCCATCACAAAATTTTAGGTTACTTCTTCACTAAGAAACTAAGTTACAAGATTTTTAATTAACGACACATATTTCAGATACATTGGTAATAATTAAAATTATATAATGAGGCTCGATAGTATGTTTATTCACCATACTCATATGGTATTATGGTATAATAGATTTAAATAATTTCAATATTTTTCTTCTTCCCCGTCACTAAATTTTAAGTTACTTCATCACTAAGAAACTAAGTTAAAAGACTATTAATTAATGAAAAATATTACATACACATTGGTAATAATTCAAATAATATAATGAGGCTCGATAGTTTATTTGTTCTCCATATTCACATTGTATTATGGTATAATTGATGTAAACAATTTAAATATTTTTCTTCTTCTCCATCACTAAATTTTAGGTTACTTCTTCTCTTAGAAACTAAGTTAAAAGATTTTTAATTAACGACACATATTTCAGATACATTGGTAATAATTAAAATTATATAATGAGGCTCGATAGTATATTTATTCACCATACTCATATGGTATTATGGTATAATAGATTTAAATAATTTCAATATTTTTCTTCTTCTCCGTCACTAAATTTTTGGTTAATTCATCACTAAGAAACTAAGTTAAAAGACTATTAATTAATGACACATATTTGATATACATTGGTAATAATTAAAAATTATATAATGAGGCTCTATAGCATATTTACTGACTATAATCATATGGTATGATGGTATAATAGATGTGAACAATTTGAATATTTTTCTTCTTCTCCGTCACCAAATTTTATGTTACTTCATCACTAAGAAACTAAGTTAAAAGACTAATAATTAATGACACATATTTCATATACATTGGTAAGAATTAAAATTATATAATGAGGCTCAATAGTTTATTTTTTCTCCATATTCACATTGTGTTGAGGTATAATAGATGTAAACAATTTGAATATTTTTCTTCTTCTCTGTCACTAAATTTTAGGTTACTTCATCACTAAGAAACTAAGTTAAAAGACTATTAATTAATGAAAAATATTTCATACACATTGGTAATAATTCAAATTATATAATGAGGCTCAATAGTTTATTTGTTCTCCATATTCACATTGTGTTATGGTATAATTGATTTAAACAATTTCAATATTTTTCTTCTTCTCCATCACAAAATTTTAGGTTACTTCTTCACTAAGAAACTAAGTTAAAAGATTTTTAATTAACGACACATATTTCAGATACATTGGTAATAATTAAAAATTATATAATGAGGCTCGATAGTATATTTATTCACCATACTCATATGGTATTATGGTATAATAGATTTAAATAATTTCAATATTTTTCTTCTTCTTCGTCACTAAATTTTAGGTTACTTCATCACTAAGAAACTAAGTTAAAAGACTATTAATTAATGAAAAATATTTCATACACATTGGTAATAATTCAAATTATATAATGAGGCTCAATAGTTTATTTGTTCTCCATATTCACATTGTGTTATGGTATAATTGATGTAAACAATTTCAATATTTTTCTTCTTCTCCATCACAACATTTTAGGTTACTTCTTCACTAAGAAACTAAGTTAAAAGATTTTTAATTAACGACACATATTTCAGATACATTGGTAATAATTAAAATTATATAATGAGGCTCGATAGTATGTTTATTCACCATACTCATATGGTATTATGGTATCATAGATTTAAATGATTTCAATATTTTTCTTCTTCTCCGTCACTAAATTTTAAGTTACTTCATCACTAAGAAACTAAGTTAAAAGACTATTAATTAATGAAAAATATTACATACACATTGATAATAATTCAAATAATATAATGAGGCTCGATAGTTTATTTGTTCTCCATATTCACATTGTGTTATGGTATAATTGATGTAAACAATTTAAATATTTTTCTTCTTCTCCATCACTAAATTTTAGGTTACTTCTTCTCTTAGAAACTAAGTTAAAAGATTTTTAATTAACGACACATATTTCAGATACATTGGTAATAATTAAAATTATATAATGAGGCTCGATAGTATATTTATTCACCATACTCATATGGTATTATGGTATAATAGATTTAAATAATTCCAATATTTTTCTTCTTCTCCGTCACTAAATTTTTGGTTACTTCTTCTCTTAGAATCTAAGTTAAAAGATTTTTAATTAACGACACATATTTCAGATACATTGGTAATAATTAAAAATTATATAATGAGGCTCGATAGTATATTTATTCACCATACTCATATGGTATTATGGTATAATAGATTTAAATAATTTCAATATTTTTCTTCTTCTTCGTCACTAAATTTTAAGTTACTTCATCACTAAGAAACTAAGTTAAAAGACTATTAATTAATGAAAAATATTTCATACACATTGGTAATAATTCAAATTATATAATGAGGCTCAATAGTTTATTTGTTCTCCATATTCACATTGTGTTATGGTATAATTGATGTAAACAATTTCAATATTTTTCTTCTTCTCCATCACCAAATTTTAGGTTACTTCTTCACTAAGAAACTAAGTTAAAAGATTTTTAATTAACGACACATATTTCAGATACATTGGTAATAATTAAAATTATATAATGAGGCTCGATAGTATATTTATTCACCATACTCATATGGTATTATGGTATAATAGATTTAAATAATTTCAATATTTTTCTTCTTCTTCATCACTAAATTTTAGGTTACTTCATCACTAAGAAACTAAGTTAAAAGACTATTAATTAATGAAAAATATTTCATACACATTGGTAATAATTCAAATTATATAATGAGGCTCAATAGTTTATTTGTTCTCCATATTCACATTGTGTTATGGTATAATTGATGTAAACAATTTCAATATTTTTCTTCTTCTCCATCACAAAATTTTAGGTTACTTCTTCACTAAGAAACTAAGTTAAAAGATTTTTAATTAACGACACATATTTCAGATACATTGGTAATAATTAAAATTATATAATGAGGCTCAATAGTTTATTTTTTCTCCATATTCACATTGTGTTGAGGTATAATAGATGTAAACAATTTGAATATTTTTCTTCTTCTCTGTCACTAAATTTTAGGTTACTTCATCACTAAGAAACTAAGTTAAAAGACTATTAATTAATGAAAAATATTTCATACACATTGGTAATAATTCAAATTATATAATGAGGCTCAATAGTTTATTTGTTCTCCATATTCACATTGTGTTATGGTATAATTGATGTAAACAATTTCAATATTTTTCTTCTTCTCCATCACAAAATTTTAGGTTACTTCTTCACTAAGAAACTAAGTTAAAAGATTTTTAATTAACGACACATATTTCAGATACATTGGTAATAATTAAAATTATATAATGAGGCTCGATAGTATATTTATTCACCATACTCATATGGTATTATGGTATAATAGATTTAAATAATTTCAATATTTTTCTTCTTCTTCGTCACTAAATTTTAGGTTACTTCATCACTAAGAAACTAAGTTAAAAGACTATTAATTAATGAAAAATATTTCATACACATTGGTAATAATTCAAATTATATAATGAGGCTCAATAGTTTATTTGTTCTCCATATTCACATTGTGTTATGGTATAATTGATGTAAACAATTTCAATATTTTTCTTCTTCTCCATCACCAAATTTTAGGTTACTTCTTCACTAAGAAACTAAGTTAAAAGATTTTTAATTAACAACACATATTCCAGATACATTGGTAATAATTAAAATTATATAATGAGGCTCGATAGTATATTTATTCACCATACTCATATGGTATTATGGTATAATAGATTTAAATAATTTCAATATTTTTCTTCTTCTTCATCACTAAATTTTAGGTTACTTCATCACTAAGAAACTAAGTTAAAAGACTATTAATTAATGAAAAATATTTCATACACATTGGTAATAATTCAAATTACATAATGAGGCTCAATAGTTTATTTGTTCTCCATATTCACATTGTGTTATGGTATAATTGATGTAAACAATTTCAATATTTTTCTTCTTCTCCATCACAAAATTTTAGGTTACTTCTTCACTAAGAAACTAAGTTAAAAGATTTTTAATTAACGACACATATTTCAGATACATTGGTAATAATTAAAATTATATAATGAGGCTCAATAGTTTATTTTTTCTCCATATTCACATTGTGTTGAGGTATAATAGATGTAAACAATTTGAATATTTTTCTTCTTCTCTGTCACTAAATTTTAGGTTACTTCATCACTAAGAAACTAAGTTAAAAGACTATTAATTAATGAAAAATATTTTATACACATTGGTAATAATTCAAATTATATAATGAGGCTCAATAGTTTATTTGTTCTCCATATTCACATTGTGTTATGGTATAATTGATGTAAACAATTTCAATATTTTTCTTCTTCTCCATCATAAAATTTTAGGTTACTTCTTCACTAAGAAACTAAGTTAAAAGATTTTTAATTAACGACACATATTTCAGATACATTGGTAATAATTAAAATTATATAATGAGGCTCGATAGTATATTTATTCACCATACTCATATGGTATTATGGTATAATAGATTTAAATAATTTCAATATTTTTCTTCTTCTCCGTCACTAAATTTTAGGTTACTTCATCACTAAGAAACTAAGTTAAAAGACTATTAATTAATGAAATATATTTCATACACATTGGTAATAATTCAAATTATATAATGAGGCTCAATAGTTTATTTGTTCTCCATATTCACATTGTGTTATGGTATAATTGATGTAAACAATTTCAATATTTTTCTTCTTCTCCATCACAAAATTTTAGGTTACTTCTTCACTAAGAAACTAAGTTAAAAGATTTTTAATTAACGACACATATTTCAGATACATTGGTAATAATTAAAATTATATAATGAGGCTCGATAGTATATTTATTCACCATACTCATATGGTATTATGGTATAATAGATTTAAATAATTTCAATATTTTTCTTCTTCTCCGTCACTAAATTTTAAGTTACTTCTTCTCTTAGAAACTAAGTTAAAAGACTATTAATTAATGAAAAATATTTCATACACATTGGTAATAATTAAAAATTATATAATGAGTCTCGATAGTTTATTTGTTCTCCATATTCACATGGTATTATGGTATAATAGATTTAAATAATTTCAATATTTTTCTTCTTCTTCGTCACTAAATTTTAGGTTACTTCTTCTCTTAGAAACTAAGTTAAAAGACTATTAATTAAAGACACATATTTCAGATACATTGGTAATAATTAAAATTATATAATGAGGCTCGATAGTATATTTATTCACCATACTCATATGGTATTATGGTATAATAGATTTACATAATCTCAATATTTTTCTTCTTCTCCGTCACTAAATTTTTGGTTAATTCATCACTAAGAAACTAAGTTAAAAGACTATTAATTAATGACACATATTTGATATCATTGGTAATAATTAAAAATTATATAATGAGGCTCTATAGTATATTTACTGACTATACTCATATGGTATGATGGTATAATAGATGTGAACAATTTGAATATTTTTCTTCTTCTCCGTCACCAAATTTTATGTTACTTCATCACTAAGAAACTAAGTTAAAAGACTAATAATTAATGACACATATTTCATATACATTGGTAAGAATTAAAATTATATAATGAGGCTCAATAATTTATTTTTTCTCCATATTCACATTGTGTTGAGGTATAATAGATGTACACAATTTGAATATTTTTCTTCTTCTCTGTCACTAAATTTTAGGTTACTTCATCACTAAGAAACTAAGTTAAAAGATTTTTAATTAACGACACATATTTCAGATACATTGGTAATAATTAAAATTATATAATGAGGCTCAATAGTTTATTTTTTCTCCATATTCACATTGTGTTGAGGTATAATAGATGTAAACAATTTGAATATTTTTCTTCTTCTCTGTCACTAAATTTTAGGTTACTTCATCACTAAGAAACTAAGTTAAAAGACTATTAATTAATGAAAAATATTTCATACACATTGGTAATAATTCAAATTATATAATGAGGCTCAATAGTTTATTTGTTCTCCATATTCACATTGTGTTATGGTATAATTGATGTAAACAATTTCAATATTTTTCTTCTTCTCCATCACAAAATTTTAGGTTACTTCTTCACTAAGAAACTAAGTTAAAAGATTTTTAATTAACGACACATATTTCAGATACATTGGTAATAATTAAAATTATATAATGAGGCTCGATAGTATATTTATTCACCATACTCATATGGTATTATGGTATAATAGATTTAAATAATTTCAATAATTTTCTTCTTCTTCGTCACTAAATTTTAGGTTACTTCATCACTAAGAAACTAAGTTAAAAGACTATTAATTAATGAAAAATATTTCATACACATTGGTAATAATTCAAATTATATAATGAGGCTCAATAGTTTATTTGTTCTCCATATTCACATTGTGTTATGGTATAATTGATGTAAACAATTTCAATATTTTTCTTCTTCTCCATCATAAAATTTTAGGTTACTTCTTCACTAAGAAACTAAGTTAAAAGATTTTTAATTAACGACACATATTTCAGATACATTGGTAATAATTAAAATTATATAATGAGGCTCGATAGTATATTTATTCACCATACTCATATGGTATTATGGTATAATAGATTTAAATAATTTCAATATTTTTCTTCTTCTCCGTCACTAAATTTTAGGTTAATTCATCACTAAGAAACTAAGTTAAAAGACTATTAATTAATGAAATATATTTCATACACATTGGTAATAATTCAAATTATATAATGAGGCTCAATAGTTTATTTGTTCTCCATATTCACATTGTGTTATGGTATAATTGATGTAAACAATTTCAATATTTTTCTTCTTCTCCATCACAAAATTTTAGGTTACTTCTTCACTAAGAAACTAAGTTAAAAGATTTTTAATTAACGACACATATTTCAGATACATTGTTAATAATTAAAATTATATAATGAGGCTCGATAGTATATTTATTCACCATACTCATATGGTATTATGGTATAATAGATTTAAATAATTTCAATATTTTTCTTCTTCTCCGTCACTAAATTTTAAGTTACTTCTTCTCTTAGAAACTAAGTTAAAAGACTATTAATTAATGAAAAATATTTCATACACATTGGTAATAATTAAAAATTATATAATGAGTCTCGATAGTTTATTTGTTCTCCATATTCACATGGTATTATGGTATAATAGATTTAAATAATTTCAATATTTTTCTTCTTCTTCGTCACTAAATTTTAGGTTACTTCTTCTCTTAGAAACTAAGTTAAAAGACTATTAATTAACGACACATATTTCAGATACATTGGTAATAATTAAAATTATATAATGAGGCTCGATAGTATATTTATTCACCATACTCATATGGTATTATGGTATAATAGATTTACATAATCTCAATATTTTTCTTCTTCTCCGTCACTAAATTTTTGGTTAATTCATCACTAAGAAACTAAGTTAAAAGACTATTAATTAATGACACATATTTGATATCATTGGTAATAATTAAAAATTATATAATGAGGCTCTATAGTATATTTACTGACTATACTCATATGGTATGATGGTATAATAGATGTGAACAATTTGAATATTTTTCTTCTTCTCCGTCACCAAATTTTATGTTACTTCATCACTAAGAAACTAAGTTAAAAGACTAATAATTAATGACACATATTTCATATACATTGGTAAGAATTAAAATTATATAATGAGGCTCAATAGTTTATTTTTTCTCCATATTCACATTGTGTTGAGGTATAATAGATGTACACAATTTGAATATTTTTCTTCTTGTCTGTCACTAAATTTTAGGTTACTTCATCACTAAGAAACTAAGTTAAAAGATTTTTAATTAACGACACATATTTCAGATACATTGGTAATAATTAAAATTATATAATGAGGCTCAATAGTTTATTTTTTCTCCATATTCACATTGTGTTGAGGTATAATAGATGTAAACAATTTGAATATTTTTCTTCTTCTCTGTCACTAAATTTTAGGTTACTTCATCACTAAGAAACTAAGTTAAAAGACTATTAATTAATGAAAAATATTTCATACACATTGGTAATAATTCAAATTATATAATGAGGCTCAATAGTTTATTTGTTCTCCATATTCACATTGTGTTATGGTATAATTGATGTAAACAATTTCAATATTTTTCTTCTTCTCCATCACAAAATTTTAGGTTACTTCTTCACTAAGAAACTAAGTTAAAAGATTTTTAATTAACGACACATATTTCAGATACATTGGTAATAATTAAAATTATATAATGAGGCTCGATAGTATATTTATTCACCATACTCATATGGTATTATGGTATAATAGATTTAAATAATTTCAATAATTTTCTTCTTCTTCGTCACTAAAATTTAGGTTACTTCATCACTAAGAAACTAAGTTAAAGACTATTAATTAATGAAAAATATTTCATACACATTGGTAATAATTCAAATTATATAATGAGGCTCAATAGTTTATTTGTTCTCCATATTCACATTGTGTTATGGTATAATTGATGTAAACAATTTCCATATTTTTCTTCTTCTCCATCACAAAATTTTAGGTTACTTCTTCACTAAGAAACTAAGTTAAAAGATTTTTAATTAACGACACATATTTCAGATACATTGGTAATAATTAAAATTATATAATGAGGTTCGATAGTATATTTATTCACCATACTCATATGGTATTATGGTATAATAGATTTAAATAATTTCAATATTTTTCTTCTTCTCCGTCACTAAATTTTAAGTTACTTCATCACTAAGAAACTAAGTTAAAAGACTATTAATTAATGAAAAATATTTCATACACATTGGTAATAATTCAAATAATATAATGAGGCTCGATAGTTTATTTGTTCTCCATATTCACATTGTGTTATGGTATAATTGATGTAAACAATTTAAATATTTTTCTTCTTCTCCATCACTAAATTTTAGGTTACTTCTTCTCTTAGAAACTAAGTTAAAAGATTTTTAATTAACGACACATATTTCAGATACATTGGTAATAATTAAAATTATATAATGAGGCTCGATAGTATATTTCTTCACCATACTCATATGGTATTATGGTATAATAGATTTACATAATCTCAATATTTTTCTTCTTCTCCGTCACTAAATGTTTGGTTAATTCATCACTAAGAAACTAAGTTAAAAGACTATTAATTAATGACACATATTTGATATACATTGGTAATAATTAAAAATTATATAATGAGGCTCTATAGCATATTTACTGACTATACTCATATGGTATGATGGTATAATAGATGTGAACAATTTGAATATTTTTCTTCTTCTCCGTCACTAAATTTTATGTTACTTCATCACTAAGAAACTAAGTTAAAAGACTAATAATTAATGACACATATTTCATATACATTGGTAAGAATTAAAATTATATAATGAGGCTCAATAGTTTATTTTTTCTCCATATTCACATTGTGTTGAGGTATAATAGATGTACACAATTTGAATATTTTTCTTCTTCTCTGTCACTAAGTTTTAGGTTACTTCATCACTAAGAAACTAAGTTAAAAGACTATTAATTAATGAAAAATATTTCATACACATTGGTAATAATTCAAATTATATAATGAGGCTCAATAGTTTATTTGTTCTCCATATTCACATTGTGTTATGGTATAATTGATGTAAACAATTTCAATATTTTTCTTCTTCTCCATCACAAAATTTTAGGTTACTTCTTCACTAAGAAACTAAGTTAAAAGATTTTTTATAAACGACACATATTTCAGATACATTGGTAATAATTAAAATTATATAATGAGGCTCGATAGTATATTTATTCACCATACTCATATGGTATTATGGTATAATAGATTTAAATAATTTCAATATTTTTCTTCTTCTTCGTCACTAAATTTTAGGTTACTTCATCACTAAGAAACTAAGTTAAAAGACTATTAATTAATGAAAAATATTTCATACACATTGGTAATAATTCAAATTATATAATGAGGCTCAATAGTTTATTTGTTCTCCATATTCACATTGTGTTATGGTATAATTGATGTAAACAATTTCAATATTTTTCTTCTTCTCCATCACAAAATTTTAGGTTACTTCTTCACTAAGAAACTAAGTTAAAAGATTTTTAATTAACGACACATATTTCAGATACATTGGTAATAATTAAAATTATATAATGAGGCTCGATAGTATATTTATTCACCATACTCATATGGTATTATGGTATAATAGATTTAAATAATTTCAATAATTTTCTTCTTCTTCGTCACTAAATTTTAGGTTACTTCATCACTAAGAAACTAAGTTAAAAGACTATTAATTAATGAAAAATATTTCATACACATTGGTAATAATTCAAATTATATAATGAGGCTCAATAGTTTATTTGTTCTCCATATTCACATTGTGTTATGGTATAATTGATGTAAACAATTTCCATATTTTTCTTCTTCTCCATCACAAAATTTTAGGTTACTTCTTCACTAAGAAACTAAGTTAAAAGATTTTTAATTAACGACACATATTTCAGATACATTGGTAATAATTAAAATTATATAATGAGGATCGATAGTATATTTATTCACCATACTCATATGGTATTATGGTATAATAGATTTAAATAATTTCAATATTTTTCTTCTTCTCCGTCACTAAATTTTAAGTTACTTCATCACTAAGAAACTAAGTTAAAAGACTATTAATTAATGAAAAATATTTCATACACATTGGTAATAATTCAAATAATATAATGAGGCTCGATAGTTTATTTGTTCTCCATATTCACATTGTGTTATGGTATAATTGATGTAAACAATTTAAATATTTTTCTTCTTCTCCATCACTAAATTTTAGGTTACTTCTTCTCTTAGAAACTAAGTTAAAAGATTTTTTATTAACGACACATATTTCAGATACATTGGTAATAATTAAAATTATATAATGAGGCTCGATAGTATATTTCTTCACCATACTCATATGGTATTATGGTATAATAGATTTACATAATCTCAATATTTTTCTTCTTCTCCGTCACTAAATTTTTGGTTAATTCATCACTAAGAAACTAAGTTAAAAGACTATTAATTAATGACACATATTTGATATACATTGGTAATAATTAAAAATTATATAATGAGGCTCTATAGCATATTTACTGACTATACTCATATGGTATGATGGTATAATAGATGTGAACAATTTGAATATTTTTCTTCTTCTCCGTCACTAAATTTTATGTTACTTCATCACTAAGAAACTAAGTTAAAAGACTAATAATTAATGACACATATTTCATATACATTGGTAAGAATTAAAATTATATAATGAGGCTCAATAGTTTATTTTTTCTCCATATTCACATTGTGTTGAGGTATAATAGATGTACACAATTTGAATATTTTTCTTCTTCTCTGTCACTAAGTTTTAGGTTACTTCATCACTAAGAAACTAAGTTAAAAGACTATTAATTAATGAAAAATATTTCATACACATTGGTAATAATTCAAATTATATAATGAGGCTCAATAGTTTATTTGTTCTCCATATTCACATTGTGTTATGGTATAATTGATGTAAACAATTTCAATATTTTTCTTCTTCTCCATCACCAAATTTTAGGTTACTTCTTCACTAAGAAACTAAGTTAAAAGATTTTTAATTAACGACACATATTTCAGATACATTGGTAATAATTAAAATTATATAATGAGGCTCGATAGTATATTTATTCACCATACTCATATGGTATTATGGTATAATAGATTTAAATAATTTCAGTATTTTTCTTCTTCTTCGTCACTAAATTTTAGGTTACTTCATCACTAAGAAACTAAGTTAAAAGACTATTAATTAATGAAAAATATTTCATACACATTGGTAATAATTCAAATTATATAATGAGGCTCGATAGTTTATTTGTTCTCCATATTCACATTGTGTTATGGAATAATTGATGTAAACAATTTCAATATTTTTCTTCTTCTCCATCACAAAATTTTAGGTTACTTCTTCACTAAGAAACAAAGTTAAAAGATTTTTTATTAACGACACATATTTCAGATACATTGGTAATAATTAAAATTATATAATGAGGCTCGATAGTATATTTATTCACCATACTCATATGGTATTATGGTATAATAGATTTAAATAATTTCAATATTTTTCTTCTTCTTCGTCACTAAATTTTAGGTTACTTCATCACTAAGAAACTAAGTTAAAAGACTATTAATTAATGAAAAATATTTCATACACATTGGTAATAATTCAAATTATATAATGAGGCTCAATAGTTTATTTGTTCTCCATATTCACATTGTGTTATGGTATAATTGATGTAAACAATTTCAATATTTTTCTTCTTCTCCATCACCAAATTTTAGGTTACTTCTTCACTAAGAAACTAAGTTAAAAGATTTTTAATTAACGACACATATTTCAGATACATTGGTAATAATTAAAATTATATAATGAGGTTCGATAGTATATTTATTCACCATACTCATATGGTATTATGGTATAATAGATTTAAATAATTTCAATATTTTTCTTCTTCTCCGTCACTAAATTTTAAGTTACTTCATCACTAAGAAACTAAGTTAAAAGACTATTAATTAATGAAAAATATTTCATACACATTGGTAATAATTCAAATAATATAATGAGGCTCGATAGTTTATTTGTTCTCCATATTCACATTGTGTTATGGTATAATTGATGTAAACAATTTAAATATTTTTCTTCTTCTCCATCACTAAATTTTAGGTTACTTCTTCTCTTAGAAACTAAGTTAAAAGATTTTTAATTAACGACACATATTTCAGATACATTGGTAATAATTAAAATTATATAATGAGGCTCGATAGTATATTTCTTCACCATACTCATATGGTATTATGGTATAATAGATTTACATAATCTCAATATTTTTCTTCTTCTCCGTCACTAAATTTTTGGTTAATTCATCACTAAGAAACTAAGTTAAAAGACTATTAATTAATGACACATATTTGATATACATTGGTAATAATTAAAAATTATATAATGAGGCTCTATAGCATATTTACTGACTATACTCATATGGTATGATGGTATAATAGATGTGAACAATTTGAATATTTTTCTTCTTCTCCGTCACTAAATTTTATGTTACTTCATCACTAAGAAACTAAGTTAAAAGACTAATAATTAATGACACATATTTCATATACATTGGTAAGAATTAAAATTATATAATGAGACTCAATAGTTTATTTTTTCTCCATATTCACATTGTGTTGAGGTATAATAGATGTACACAATTTGAATATTTTTCTTCTTCTCTGTCACTAAGTTTTAGGTTACTTCATCACTAAGAAACTAAGTTAAAAGACTATTAATTAATGAAAAATATTTTATACACATTGGTAATAATTCAAATTATATAATGAGGCTCAATAGTTTATTTGTTCTCCATATTCACATTGTGTTATGGTATAATTGATGTAAACAATTTCAATATTTTTCTTCTTCTCCATCACCAAATTTTAGGTTACTTCTTCACTAAGAAACTAAGTTAAAAGATTTTTAATTAACGACACATATTTCAGATACATTGGTAATAATTAAAATTATATAATGAGGCTCGATAGTATATTTATTCACCATACTCATATGGTATTATGGTATAATAGATTTAAATAATTTCAGTATTTTTCTTCTTCTTCGTCACTAAATTTTAGGTTACTTCATCACTAAGAAACTAAGTTAAAAGACTATTAATTAATGAAAAATATTTCATACACATTGGTAATAATTCAAATTATATAATGAGGCTCGATAGTTTATTTGTTCTCCATATTCACATTGTGTTATGGTATAATTGATGTAAACAATTTCAATATTTTTCTTCTTCTCCATCACAAAATTTTAGGTTACTTCTTCACTAAGAAACTAAGTTAAAAGATTTTTTATTAACGACACATATTTCAGATACATTGGTAATAATTAAAATTATATAATGAGGCTCGATAGTATATTTATTCACCATACTCATATGGTATTATGGTATAATAGATTTAAATAATTTCAATATTTTTCTTCTTCTTCGTCACTAAATTTTAGGTTACTTCATCACTAAGAAACTAAGTTAAAAGACTATTAATTAATGAAAAATATTTCATACACATTGGTAATAATTCAAATTATATAATGAGGCTCAATAGTTTATTTGTTCTCCATATTCACATTGTGTTATGGTATAATTGATGTAAACAATTTCAATATTTTTCTTCTTCTCCATCACCAAATTTTAGGTTACTTCTTCACTAAGAAACTAAGTTAAAAGATTTTTAATTAACGACACATATTTCAGATACATTGGTAATAATTAAAATTATATAATGAGGCTCGATAGTATATTTATTCACCATACTCATATGGTATTATGGTATAATAGATTTAAATAATTTCAATATTTTTCTTCTTCTTCGTCACTAAATTTTAGGTTACTTCATCACTAAGAAACTAAGTTAAAAGACTATTAATTAATGAAAAATATTTCATAAACATTGGTAATAATTTAAATTATATAATGAGGCTCAATAGTTTATTTGTTCTCCATATTCACATTGTGTTATGGTATAATTGATGTAAACAATTTCAATATTTTTCTTCTTCTCCATCACAAAATTTTAGGTTACTTCTTCACTAAGAAAGTAAGTTAAAAGATTTTTAATTAACGACACATATTTCAGATACATTGGTAATAATTAAAAATTATATAATGAGGCTCGATAGTATATTTATTCACCATACTCATATGGTATTATGGTATAATAGATTTAAATAATTTCAATATTTTTCTTCTTCTTCGTCACTAAATTTTAGGTTACTTCATCACTAAGAAACTAAGTTAAAAGACTATTAATTAATGAAAAATATTTCATACACATTGGTAATAATTCAAATTATATAATGAGGCTCAATAGTTTATTTGTTCTCCATATTCACATTGTGTTATGGTATAATTGATGTAAACAATTTCAATATTTTTCTTCTTCTCCATCACAAAATTTTAGGTTACTTCTTCACTAAGAAACTAAGTTACAAGATTTTTAATTAACGACACATATTTCAGATACATTGGTAATAATTAAAATTATATAATGAGGCTCGATAGTATGTTTATTCACCATACTCATATGGTATTATGGTATAATAGATTTAAATAATTTCAATATTTTTCTTCTTCTCCGTCACTAAATTTTAAGCTACTTCGTCACTAAGAAACTAAGTTAAAAGACTATTAATTAATGAAAAATATTACATACACATTGGTAATAATTCAAATAATATAATGAGGCTCGATAGTTTATTTGTTCTCCATATTCACATTGTGTTATGGTATAATTGATGTAAACAATTTAAATATTTTTCTTCTTCTCCATCACTAAATTTTAGGTTACATCTTCTCTTAGAAACTAAGTTAAAAGATTTTTAATTAACGACACATATTTCAGATACATTGGTAATAATTAAAATTATATAATGAGGCTCGATAGTATATTTATTCACCATACTCATATGGTATTATGGTATAATAGATTTAAATAATTTCAATATTTTTCTTCTTCTCCGTCACTAAATTTTTGATTAATACATCACTAAGAAACTAAGTTAAAAGACTATTAATTAATGACACATATTTGATATACATTGGTAATAATTAAAAATTATATAATGAGGCTCTATACCATATTTACTGACTATAATCATATGGTATGATGGTATAATAGATGTGAACAATTTGAATATTTTTCTTCTTCTCCGTCACCAAATTTTATGTTACTTCATCACTAAGAAACTAAGTTAAAAGACTAATAATTAATGACACATATTTCATATACATTGGTAAGAATTAAAATTATATAATGAGGCTCAATAGTTTATTTTTTCTCCATATTCACATTGTGTTGAGGTATAATAGATTTAAACAATTTGAATATTTTTCTTCTTCTCTGTCACTAAATTTTAGGTTACTTCATCACTAAGAAACTAAGTTAAAAGACTATTAATTAATGAAAAATATTTCATACACATTGGTAATAATTCAAATTATATAATGAGGCTCAATAGTTTATTTGTTCTCCATATTCACATTGTGTTATGGTATAATTGATTTAAACAATTTCAATATTTTTCTTCTTCTCCATCACAAAATTTTAGGTTACTTCTTCACTAAGAAACTAAGTTAAAAGATTTTTAATTAACGACACATATTTCAGATACATTGGTAATAATTAAAAATTATATAATGAGGCTCGATAGTATATTTATTCACCATACTCATATGGTATTATGGTATAATAGATTTAAATAATTTCAATATTTTTCTTCTTCTTCGTCACTAAATTTTAGGTTACTTCATCACTAAGAAACTAAGTTAAAAGACTATTAATTAATGAAAAATATTTCATACACATTGGTAATAATTCAAATTATATAATGAGGCTCAATAGTTTATTTGTTCTCCATATTCACATTGTGTTATGGTATAATTGATGTAAACAATTTCAATATTTTTCTTCTTCTCCATCACAAAATTTTAGGTTACTTCTTCACTAAGAAACTAAGTTAAAAGATTTTTAATTAACGACACATATTTCAGATACATTGGTAATAATTAAAATTATATAATGAGGCTCGATAGTATGTTTATTCACCATACTCATATGGTATTATGGTATAATAGATTTAAATAATTTCAATATTTTTCTTCTTCTTCGTCACTAAATTTTAGGTTACTTCATCACTAAGAAACTAAGTTAAAAGACTATTAATTAATGAAAAATACTTCATACACATTGGTAATAATTCAAATTATATAATGAGGCTCAATAGTTTATTTGTTCTCCATATTCACATTGTGTTATGGTATAATTGATGTAAACAATTTCAATATTTTTCTTCTTCTCCATCACAAAATTTTAGGTTACTTCTTCACTAAGAAACTAAGTTAAAAGATTTTTAATTAACGACACATATTTCAGATACATTGGTAATAATTAAAAATTATATAATGAGGCTCGATAGTATATTTATTCACCATACTCATATGGTATTATGGTATAATAGATTTAAATAATTTCAATATTTTTCTTCTTCTTCGTCACTAAATTTTAGGTTACTTCATCACTAAGAAACTAAGTTAAAAGACTATTAATTAATGAAAAATATTTCATACACATTGGTAATAATTCAAATTATATAATGAGGCTCAATAGTTTATTTGTTCTCCATATTCACATTGTGTTATGGTATAATTGATGTAAACAATTTCAATATTTTTCTTCTTCTCCATCACAAAATTTTAGGTTACTTCTTCACTAAGAAACTAAGTTAAAAGATTTTTAATTAACGACACATATTTCAGATACATTGGTAATAATTAAAATTATATAATGAGGCTCGATAGTATGTTTATTCACCATACTCATATGGTATTATGGTATAATAGATTTAAATAATTTCAATATTTTTCTTCTTCTTCGTCACTAAATTTTAGGTTACTTCATCACTAAGAAACTAAGTTAAAAGACTATTAATTAAGAAAAATATTTCATACACATTGGTAATAATTCAAATTATATAATGAGGCTCAATAGTTTATTTGTTCTCCGTATTCACATTGTGTTATGGTATAATTGATGTAAACAATTTCAATATTTTTCTTCTTCTCCATCACAAAATTTTAGGATACTTCTTCACTAAGAAACTAAGTTAAAAGATTTTTAATTAACGACACATATTTCAGATACATTGGTAATAATTAAAAATTATATAATGAGGCTCGATAGTATATTTATTCACCATACTCATATGGTATTATGGTATAATAGATTTAAATAATTTCAATATTTTTCTTCTTCTTCGTCACTAAATTTTAGGTTACTTCATCACTAAGAAACTAAGTTAAAAGACTATTAATTAATGAAAAATATTTCATACACATTGGTAATAATTCAAATTATATAATGAGGCTCAATAGTTTATTTGTTCTCCATATTCACATTGTGTTATGGTATAATTGATGTAAACAATTTCAATATTTTTCTTCTTCTCCATCACAAAATTTTAGGTTACTTCTTCACTAAGAAACTAAGTTAAAAGATTTTTAATTAACGACACATATTTCAGATACATTGGTAATAATTAAAATTATATAATGAGGCTCGATAGTATGTTTATTCACCATACTCATATGGTATTATGGTATAATAGATTTAAATAATTTCAATATTTTTCTTCTTCTTCGTCACTAAATTTTAGGTTACTTCATCACTAAGAAGCTAAGTTAAAAGACTATTAATTAATGAAAAATATTTCATACGCATTGGTAATAATTCAAATTATATAATGAGGCTCAATAGTTTATTTGTTCTCCATATTCACATTGTGTTATGGTATAATTGATGTAAACAATTTCAATATTTTTCTTCTTCTCCATCACAAAATTTTAGGTTACTTCTTCACTAAGAAACTAAGTTAAAAGATTTTTAATTAACGACACATATTTCAGATACATTGGTAATAATTAAAATTATATAATGAGGCTCAATAGTTTATTTTTTCTCCATATTCACATTGTGTTGAGGTATAATAGATGTAAACAATTTGAATATTTTTCTTCTTCTCTGACACTAAATTTTAGGTTACTTCATCACTAAGAAACTAAGTTAAAAGACTATTAATTAATGAAAAATATTTCATACACATTGGTAATAATTCAAATTATATAATGAGGCTCAATAGTTTATTTGTTCTCCATATTCACATTGTGTTATGGTATAATTGATGTAAACAATTTCAATATTTTTCTTCTTCTCCATCACAAAATTTTAGGTTACTTCTTCACTAAGAAACTAAGTTAAAAGATTTTTAATTAACGACACATATTTCAGATACATTGGTAATAATTAAAATTATATAATGAGGCTCGATAGTATATTTATTCACCATACTCATATGGTATTATGGTATAATAGATTTAAATAATTTCAATATTTTTCTTCTTCTTCGTCACTAAATTTTAGGTTACTTCATCACTAAGAAACTAAGTTAAAAGACTATTAATTAATGAAAAATATTTCATACACATTGGTAATAATTCAAATTATATAATGAGGCTCAATAGTTTATTTGTTCTCCATATTCACATTGTGTTATGGTATAATTGATGTAAACAATTTCAATATTTTTCTTCTTCTCCATCACCAAATTTTAGGTTACTTCTTCACTAAGAAACTAAGTTAAAAGATTTTTAATTAACGACACATATTCCAGATACATTGGTAATAATTAAAATTATATAATAAGGCTCGATAGTATATTTATTCACCATACTCATATGGTATTATGATATAATAGATTTAAATAATTTCAATATTTTTCTTCTTCTTCATCACTAAATTTTAGGTTACTTCATCACTAAGAAACTAAGTTAAAAGACTATTAATTAATGAAAAATATTTCATACACATTGGTAATAATTCAAATTATATAATGAGGCTCAATAGTTTATTTGTTCTCCATATTCACATTGTGTTATGGTATAATTGATGTAAACAATTTCAATATTTTTCTTCTTCTCCATCACAAAATTTTAGGTTACTTCTTCACTAAGAAACTAAGTTAAAAGATTTTTAATTAACGACACATATTTCAGATACATTGGTAATAATTAAAATTATATAATGAGGCTCAATAGTTTATTTTTTCTCCATATTCACATTGTGTTGAGGTATAATAGATGTAAACAATTTGAATATTTTTCTTCTTCTCTGTCACTAAATTTTAGGTTACTTCATCACTAAGAAACTAAGTTAAAAGACTATTAATTAATGAAAAATATTTTATACACATTGGTAATAATTCAAATTATATAATGAGGCTCAATAGTTTATTTGTTCTCCATATTCACATTGTGTTATGGTATAATTGATGTAAACAATTTCAATATTTTTCTTCTTCTCCATCACAAAATTTTAGGTTACTTCTTCACTAAGAAACTAAGTTAAAAGATTTTTAATTAACGACACATATTCCAGATACATTGGTAATAATTAAAATTATATAATGAGGCTCGATAGTGTATTTATTCACCATACTCATATGGTATTATGGTATAATAGATTTAAATAATTTCAATATTTTTCTTCTTCTCCGTCACTAAATTTTAGGTTACTTCATCACTAAGAAACTAAGTTAAAAGACTATTAATTAATGAAAAATATTTCATACACATTGGTAATAATTCAAATTATATAATGAGGCTCAATAGTTTATTTGTTCTCTATATTCACATTGTGTTATGGTATAATTGATGTAAACAATTTCAATATTTTTCTTCTTCTCCATCACAAAATTTTAGGTTACTTCTTCACTAAGAAACTAAGTTAAAAGATTTTTAATTAACGACACATATTTCAGATACATTGGTAATAATTAAAATTATATAATGAGGCTCGATAGTATATTTATTCACCATACTCATATGGTATTATGGTATAATAGATTTAAATAATTTCAATATTTTTCTTCTTCTCCGTCACTAAATTTTAAGTTACTTCTTCTCTTAGAAACTAAGTTAAAAGACTATTAATTAATGAAAAATATTTCATACACATTGGTAATAATTAAAAATTATATAATGAGGCTCGATAGTTTATTTGTTCTCCATATTCACATGGTATTATGGTATAATAGATTTAAATAATTTCAATATTTTTCTTCTTCTTCGTCACTAAATTTTAGGTTACTTCTTCTCTTAGAAACTAAGTTAAAAGACTATTAATTAACGACACATATTTCAGATACATTGGTAATAATTAAAATTATATAATGAGGCTCGATAGTATATTTATTCACCATACTCATATGGTATTATGGTATAATAGATTTACATAATCTCAATATTTTTCTTCTTCTCCGTCACTAAATTTTTGGTTAATTCATCACTAAGAAACTAAGTTAAAAGACTATTAATTAATGACACATATTTGATATACATTGGTAATAATTAAAAATTATATAATGAGGCTCTATAGCATATTTACTGACTATACTCATATGGTATGATGGTATAATAGATGTGAACAATTTGAATATTTTTCTTCTTCTCCGTCACCAAATTTTATGTTACTTCATCACTAAGAAACTAAGTTAAAAGACTAATAATTAATGACACATATTTCATATACATTGGTAAGAATTAAAATTATATAATGAGGCTCAATAGTTTATTTTTTCTCCATATTCACATTGTGTTGAGGTATAATAGATGTACACAATTTGAATATTTTTCTTCTTGTCTGTCACTAAATTTTAGGTTACTTCATCACTAAGAAACTAAGTTAAAAGATTTTTAATTAACGACACATATTTCAGATACATTGGTAATAATTAAAATTATATAATGAGGCTCAATAGTTTATTTTTTCTCCATATTCACATTGTGTTGAGGTATAATAGATGTAAACAATTTGAATATTTTTCTTCTTCTCTGTCACTAAATTTTAGGTTACTTCATCACTAAGAAACTAAGTTAAAAGACTATTAATTAATGAAAAATATTTCATACACATTGGTAATAATTCAAATTATATAATGAGGCTCAATAGTTTATTTGTTCTCCATATTCACATTGTGTTATGGTATAATTGATGTAAACAATTTCAATATTTTTCTTCTTCTCCATCACAAAATTTTAGGTTACTTCTTCACTAAGAAACTAAGTTAAAAGATTTTTAATTAACGACACATATTTCAGATACATTGGTAATAATTAAAATTATATAATGAGGCTCGATAGTATATTTATTCACCATACTCATATGGTATTATGGTATAATAGATTTAAATAATTTCAATAATTTTCTTCTTCTTCGTCACTAAATTTTAGGTTACTTCATCACTAAGAAACTAAGTTAAAAGACTATTAATTAATGAAAAATATTTCATACACATTGGTAATAATTCAAATTATATAATGAGGCTCAATAGTTTATTTGTTCTCCATATTCACATTGTGTTATGGTATAATTGATGTAAACAATTTCAATATTTTTCTTCTTCTCCATCACCAAATTTTAGGGTACTTCTTCACTAAGAAACTAAGTTAAAAGATTTTTAATTAACGACACATATTTCAGATACATTGGTAATAATTAAAATTATATAATGAGGCTCGATAGTATATTTATTCACCATACTCATATGGTATTATGGTATAATAGATTTAAATAATTTCAATATTTTTCTTCTTCTTCATCACTAAATTTTAGGTTACTTCATCACTAAGAAACTAAGTTAAAAGACTATTAATTAATGAAAAATATTTCATACACATTGGTAATAATTCAAATTATATAATGAGGCTCAATAGTTTATTTGTTCTCCATATTCACATTGTGTTATGGTATAATTGATGTAAACAATTTCAATATTTTTCTTCTTCTCCATCACAAAATTTTAGGTTACTTCTTCACTAAGAAACTAAGTTAAAAGATTTTTAATTAACGACACATATTTCAGATACATTGGTAATAATTAAAATTATATAATGAGGCTCAATAGTTTATTTTTTCTCCATATTCACATTGTGTTAAGGTATAATAGATGTAAACAATTTGAATATTTTTCTTCTTCTCTGTCACTAAATTTTAGGTTACTTCATCACTAAGAAACTAAGTTAAAAGACTATTAATTAATGAAAAATATTTTATACACATTGGTAATAATTCAAATTATATAATGAGGCTCAATAGTTTATTTGTTCTCCATATTCACATTGTGTTATGGTATAATTGATGTAATCAATTTCAATATTTTTCTTCTTCTCCATCACAAAATTTTAGGTTACTTCTTCACTAAGAAACTAAGTTAAAAGATTTTTAATTAACGACACATATTTCAGATACATTGGTAATAATTAAAATTATATAATGAGGCTCGATAGTATATTTATTCACCATACTCATATGGTATTATGGTATAATAAATTTAAATAATTTCAATATTTTTCTTCTTCTTCGTCACTAAATTTTAGGTTACTTCATCACTAAGAAACTAAGTTAAAAGACTATTAATTAATGAAAAATATTTCATACACATTGGTAATAATTCAAATTATATAATGAGGCTCAATAGTTTATTTGTTCTCCATATTCACATTGTGTTATGGTATAATTGATGTAAACAATTTCAATATTTTTCTTCTTCTCCATCACAAAATTTTAGGTTACTTCTTCACTAAGAAACTAAGTTAAAAGATTTTTAATTAACGACACATATTTCAGATACATTGGTAATAATTAAAATTATATAATGAGGCTCGATAGTATATTTATTCACCATACTCATATGGTATTATGGTATAATAGATTTAAATAATTTCAATATTTTTCTTCTTCTCCGTCACTAAATTTTAAGTTACTTCATCACTAAGAAACTAAGTTAAAAGACTATTAATTAATGAAAAATATTTCATACACATTGGTAATAATTCAAATAATATAATGAGGCTCGATAGTTTATTTGTTCTCCATATTCACATTGTGTTATGGTATAATTTATGTAAACAATTTAAATATTTTTCTTCTTCTGCATCACTAAATTTTAGGTTACTTCTTCACTAAGAAACTAAGTTAAAAGATTTTTTATTAACGACACATATTTCAGATACATTGGTAATAATTAAAATTATATAATGAGGCTCGATAGTATATTTATTCACCATACTCATATGGTATTATGGTATAATAGATTTAAATAATTTCAATATTTTTCTTCTTCTTCGTCACTAAATTTTAGGTTACTTCATCACTAAGAAACTAAGTTAAAAGACTATTAATTAATGAAAAATATTTCATACACATTGGTAATAATTCAAATTATATAATGAGGCTCAATAGTTTATTTGTTCTCCATATTCACATTGTGTTATGGTATAATTGATGTAAACAATTTCAATATTTTTCTTCTTCTCCATCACCAAATTTTAGGTTACTTCTTCACTAAGAAACTAAGTTAAAAGATTTTTAATTAACGACACATATTTCAGATACATTGGTAATAATTAAAATTATATAATGAGGCTCGATAGTATATTTATTCACCATACTCATATGGTATTATGGTATAATAGATGTAAACAATTTGAATATTTTTCTTCTTCTCTGTCACTAAATTTTAGGTTACTTCATCACTAAGAAACTAAGTTAAAAGACTATTAATTAATGAAAAATATTTCATAAACATTGGTAATAATTCAAATTATATAATGAGGCTCAATAGTTTATTTGTTCTCCATATTCACATTGTGTTATGGTATAATTGATGTAAACAATTTCAATATTTTTCTTCTTCTCCATCACAAAATTTTAGGTTACTTCTTCACTAAGAAAGTAAGTTAAAAGATTTTTAATTAACGACACATATTTCAGATACATTGGTAATAATTAAAAATTATATAATGAGGCTCGATAGTATATTTATTCACCATACTCATACGGTATTATGGTATAATAGATTTAAATAATTTCAATATTTTTCTTCTTCTTCGTCACTAAATTTTAGGTTACTTCATCACTAAGAAACTA
>CATIWC010003692.1:0-31437 GCA_948472305.1 Vicia faba
ATACAAAAACATATATACATATGTAAAAATATATAAATAGTAATAAGATATGTATGTTTTTTACTTAAAAAAACATATACAAAATGTAAGTGACATGTACAAAACCATAAGTACATTGTTAGAATTTAATTTGTATGTTTTTTAGATATAAGTTTGAATCTCTCTTTTTTATTATGATAGTTCTCATATATGATGACCATGTATAAGTAATAATAGATATAATAAAACTTCATTTTGTTCGATTGTTCCAAATTTATAAAAACACCCTTAAACATTTTAGTAGAGTTTTGACATTTTGCTATGCACTACATGCCTTTGAAACATCTAATGATTCATTTTGGTTGTGGAATTTTTTAGTTATCAATTTTTTCCCCAATTGGTGTGATAGGTCACAATGTTTGTAACTTTACAAGTTTTACTTTGTTTTTTCCTTTACTTAGAATTCTTGCTCCATGTATGCCATAAATCTTAGCGACGTGTGGTTGAGCTCTTACGTGGAGTACAAATTGTGGATTTCAACTGTATAATATTATAACGTTGTTTCAACAAATGTAATGTAATGTAGTGATTAATATATAAATTGTAAAAATAAATATTGTAGCTTAAGAAAATATTACAATAGAAAAAATATTTTAAAATGTGGGATCAAAGTCGGTATATCTATTTAAGATGTGCTCTAAGATTCTATTTATGATTATATCAAAAAGACATGTGTGGTTATTTTTATTTACATCTATAAATTAATAGCGACATTTTACTTTTTTTTTAAATTTATTATTAAAAAAAATTGGTTTGTTTTATTATATCTAATCTAGTAAAAATTAACCATAAATTTAAGAGATTATAAACCAAGATTAAAACTTAATAACATTGATCATATAGCGATATATATTTTCCTCAATAATCAAAGCGTACTAAAGAGAGTATAAGAGATAATCCAAATTTATTTACAAAATAAATACTAGATCCATGACAAAAACCTCATTGCATTTAAAAATAATATAAAAATTGACATTAATCAACCTTATAAAGTTATTTTTATTTGAGTACTGACTTTCTCACAATTAGCCACAACTAATTTCAAAAGATCAAGGTGTTAGTTGCATCTAGATATATGTTATTTGAAAAAGTTCATAATTCATAGAATACAACGAATATATTGACCAAACCAGTCACCAATGACAAGTTTAGACATTGTTTGAATTTAATACATGTTTATCAGTCTTTAAGCATGAGATGTACCTCCCTAGTTTCCAAGATTTGATCGTCACGAAGGAAGTCTTCATATAGGTTTGATATTCACCAAGCGAAGAAGGAAATTATTGAGCATGACTCAATATTATGTGGAAACTTCAAACAGTTCTTAGGCCCAACCGTTTATTAGAGATAAGTGATTGGGGTTTCCTGTGTAGTATCCCCGTGGTACGACTTAATGGTATTATTATAAACTCGATTATAGTCTTGTATATATTGCTTGTAACACTATAACCCTAATTTATTAGAAAAAAATGATAGGAAATATAATTGCTTTGTATTATAGAGATAGACACCAATGACCGAACTATATTAACAAAGATTGATAATGTTTATTGTTTCTATTTAATTCTTCAATACTTGTTGTTATTCTAACAAATATATTAGTTTATCATACTAAATTATACTCTTCTTATAAAGTTTGTATTGATTTTTCCTTCCATAATCTTTAAGAATAAATTTGATAATTTCAACTCTTACCAAACCTAATTAATTTTATTTTGGTTAATCTCTCTCCACTAACCACCACTACCACTAACCCCTTTTCTTAAAATAACACTTCATTTTTTAAGACTCGAAAATATTTTAATCTTTTGATAATATATATATTTTACATATTTATTTAATAATTATAATAATTTAACAATATTTTAAATAGTGTTTTATTTTTTATTTTAAATATTTGATTTCAATTATTATTTCAATAGTGAAAATATAATTAGTCTATTATATATATATATATATATATATATATATATATATATATATATATATATATATATATATTATATATATATATATATATATATATATATATATATATATATATTATATATATATATATATATATATATATATATATATATTATATATATTTATATATATATATATATATATATATATATATATATATATATATATATATATATATATATATATATATATATATATATATATATATATATATATATATATATATATATATATATATATATATATATATATATATATATATATATATATATATATATATATATATATATTAAATTTAAAACAATTTATATCTTCTGCTTACAATTAATTAATTTTGAGCTATTGTAATGTATTTTTATTCTAACCCTTTTTTTATTAACTATAATTTTAACATTTTTCACATATTTACTTGTATAATCTTATTATTTTTTAATATTATATTTTTTCCTTTAAAATCTATATTTTAATCTATAAATTTTCTCACCCTTCTTATTTTATGTCCAGAAAGTTCATTTAATTCACATGATTAGTTAAAAAATTAGAAATATATAAAATCATATACTAATTTCATTTTTTATCATAAAATAAATATGAATTTTTCATAATCATATTGTCCTACAATTTTAATACAATATAATTCATACATTTCAATATATTTATTAAATGGATGGTCATCTGCTAAAAAAACATATGGTCATGCAATTTATTATATATGTTGAACTATTATATAAATCTATAAAATTTGTGTAAAAATTTATAAATAGTAATAAGATATGCATGTAGAACTATTATAAATAAAACATTATGTGATATCTATTTTTATTAATTATCTTTTTAAAGTTTTACACAATATAAGTTATAATTTTATTTTTTTCTATTACAAAATTTGTCTATACATTATCTTTTTTTAATTTATAAATATTTTCAGCCTTCTTCGAAAATGTTCTTTTTTATTGTTTTTGTATTGAAATTAATTTAATACACTTAAATAATAAAGTTTTTACGATTATACAAGCCAAAAATTAATTAAAAAAAATAAAAATATACTATCATATAATAGTTTCATTTTTGTGATCGTATCATAATTATAAACTATTCATATTATTATAAATATTTAATACAATTCATTTCATATAACTCTTATGTACATAACAATACGATGACGTCACAATTTATTTAAATATGTTGCTGCATATCTCACAAGTTAGATATATTATGATTAAAAAAAATTAATGAGGTAATATTTATTAATAAGTTAAAAATATATAGTTTTACTTAAAAAACATATACAAAATGTAAGTGACGTGTACAAAACCATAAGTACATTGTTAGAATTTAATTTGTAGGTTTTTGAGATATAAGTTTGAATCTCCCTTTTTTATTTTGATAGTTCTTATATATGGTGATCATGTATAAGTAATAATAGAGATAATAAATTTTTTATTTATTCGATTGTTTCAAATTTATAAAAACACCCTTAAGCATTTTAGTAGAGTTTTGACATTTTGCTATGCACTACATGACTTAATTGAAACATCTAATGATTCATTTTAGTTGTGGAATTTTTTAGTTCTCAATTTTTTCCAATTGATGTGATAGATCTCAATGTTTGTAACTTTACAAGTTTTGCTTTGTTTTGCCCTTTATTTAGAGTTCTTGTTCCCTACATGCCATAAAACTTAGCGACGTGTAGCTAGCTCTCACATGGAGTGTATATTGAGGATTTCAATATATAACATTATAAGACTGTTTGTAATATAGTGATTAATATATAAATTTAAAAAAACAAATATGGTAGCTTAATAAAATATTACATTAGAAAAAATATTTTAAAATATAGAATCAAAATCGAAACAATTTTTATAAAAGATAATTGATTTGTTTTATCATATCTAAATTAGTAGAAATTAACCATAAATTCAAGAG
This sequence comes from Vicia faba, assembly GCA_948472305.1. Taxonomy (NCBI): domain Eukaryota; kingdom Viridiplantae; phylum Streptophyta; class Magnoliopsida; order Fabales; family Fabaceae; genus Vicia; species Vicia faba. The sequence continues at coordinate 3,934 of CATIWC010003692.1, forward strand.
ATTATAAGCTATGATTAAAACTTAAAAACATTGATCATATAGCGATATACATTTTTCTCAATAATCAAATCATAAAATAAATATGTATTTTTCATAATCATATTATCCTACAATTTGAATACAATATAATTCTTACATTTTGATAAATTTATCATGATATTACTTTATAAAATTTGTGTAAAAATATATAAATAGTAATAAGATATGTATGTTGAACTATTATACAAACACATATATACATATGTAAAAATATATAAATAGTAATAAGATATGTATGTTTTTTACTTAAAAAAACATATACAAGATGTAAGTGACATGTACAAAACCATAAGTACATTGTTAGAATTTAATTTGCATGTTTTTTAGATATAAGTTTGAATCTCCATTTTTTATTTTGATAGTTCTCATATATGGTGACCATGTATATGTAATAATAGATAGAATAAAATTTCATTTTGTTTGATTGTTCCAAAATTTTAAAAACACCCTTAAGCATTTCAGTAGTGTTTTGACATTTTGATATGCACTACATACCTTAATTGAAATATCTAATGATTCATTTTGGTTGTGGAATTTTCTAGTTATCAATTATTTTGTTTCCATTTGGTGTGATAGATCTCAACGTTTGTAACTTTACAAGTTTTACTTTGTTTTTTCCTTTACTTAAAATTCTTGTTTCATGCATGTCATAAATTTTAGCGACGTGTGGTGGAGCTCTCACGTAAAGTGCACATTGAGGATTTCAACTATATAACATTATAAGACTGTTTCAACAAATGTAATGTAATGTAGTGATTAATATATAAATTGTAAAAACAAATATTGTAGCTTAAGTAAATATTACAATAGAAAAAATATTTTAAAATGCGGGATCAAAGTCGATACAATTTTTACAAAAGATGTGCTCTCAGATTCTATTTATGATTATATCAAAAATACATGTGTGGTTATTTTTATTTACATTTATAAATTAATAGCGACATTTTACTTTTTTTTTTAATTTATTATTAAAAAAAATTGGTTTGTTTTATTATATCTAAACTAGTAAAAATTAACCATAAATTTAAGAGATTATAAACTATGATTAAAACTTAAAAACATTGATCATATAGAGATATATATTTTCCTCAATAATCAAAGCGTAGAGTATAAGAGATAATCCAAACTTATTTACAAACTAAATACTAGATCCATGACAAATACCTCATTGCATTTAAAAATAATATGAAAAATGACATTTATCAACCTTATAAAATTATTTTTATTTGAGTAGTGACTTTCTCCCAATTAGCCACATAGCTAGTTTCAAAAGATAAAGGAGTTACTTGCATCTAGACATAAGTTATTTAGCAATGTTCATATTTATAGAATACAACTGATATATTGCCCAAACCAGTCACCAATGATATGTTTAGTCTTGCTTCATGCATGTCATAAATTTTAGCGACATGTGGTTGAGTTCTCACGTAGAGTGCACATTGATGATTTCAACTGTATAATATTATAAGACTGTTTCAACAAATGTAATGTAATGTAGTGATTAATATATAAATTGTAAAAACAAATATTGTAGCTTAAGTAAATATTACAATAGAAAAAATATTTTAAAATGCGGGATCTAAGTCGATACAATTTTTACAAAAGATGTGCTCTCAGATTCTATTTATGATTATATCATAAATACATGTGTGGTTATTTTTATTTACATCTATATATTAATAGCGACATTTTACTTTTTTTTAATTTATTATTAAAAAAAATTGGTTTGTTTTATTATATCTAAACTAGTAAAAATTAACCATAAATTTAATAGATTATAAACTATGATTAAAACTTAAAAACATTGATCATATAGAGATATATATTTTCCTCAATAATCAAAGCGTACTAAAGAGAGTATAAGAGATAATCCAAACTTATTTACAAACTAAATAATGACAAATACCTCATTGCATTTAAAAATAATATGAAAATTGACATTTATCAACCTTATAAAATTATTTTTATTTGAGTAGTGACTTTCTCCCAATTAGCCACATAGCTAGTTTCAAAAGATAAAGGAGTTACTTGCATCTAGACATATGTTATTTAGCAATGTTCATAATTCATAGAATACAACTGATATATTGACCAAACCAGTCACCAATGATAAGTTTAGACATTGTTTGAATTTATTACATGTTTATCAGTCTTTAAGCATGAGATGTACCTCCATAGTTTCCAAGATTTGATCGTTATGAAGGAAGTCTTCATATAGGTTTGATATTCACCAAGAAAAGAAGGAAATTATTAAGCATGACTCAATAACATGTGGAAACTTCAAATAGTTCATAGGCCTAACCGTTTATTTGGAATAGGTGATTGGGGGTTGTTGTGCAGTATCCCATGGTATGATTTAATGGTATTATTATAAACGGGATTGTAGTCTTGTATATATTGCTTATGACACTATGACTCTAATTTATTAGACAAAAATGAAAGGAACTATAGTTGCTCGGTGTTATAGAGATAGGCACCAATTACCGAAGTATATTAACAAAGATTGATAGTGTTTATTGTTTCTTTTTAATTCTTCAATGCTTGTTGTTATTCTAACAAGTATATTAGTTTTAAATTATACTCTTCTTATAAGGTTTGTATTAAATTTTCCTTCCAGAATCTTTAAGAATAAATTTGATAATTTCAACACTTAAAAAACTAATTAATTTTATTTTGGTTATTCTCTCTCCACTAACCACCACTACCACTAACCCCTTTTTTTTAAAGTAACTCTTCATTTTTTAAGGCAAGAAATATTTTAATCTTTTTGATAATATATATTTTAAATACTTATTTAATAATTTTAATAATTTTAATAATTTAACTATATTTAAAATTGTATTTTATTTTTTGTTTTGACTATTTGATTTCAATTATTATTTTGATAGTGAAATTAACATTACTCTATTATATATATATATATATATATATATACATATATATATATATATATATATATATATATATATATATATATATATATATATATATATATATATATATATATATATATATATATATATATATATATATATATATATATATATATATATATATATATATATATATATATATATATATATATATATATATATATATATATATATATATATTAAATTTAAAACAATTTATATCTTCTACTTACAATGAATTAATTAAGATGTGTGTGTTGAGCTATTGTAATGTATTTTTATTCTAACCCTTTTTTTATTAACTATAATTTTAATATTTTTCACATATTTACTTTTATAATCTTATTATTTTTTAATATTATAACTTTTGCCTTTACAATCTATTTTTTAATCTATAAATTTTCTCACCCTTCTTATTTTATGTCCAGAAAGTTCATTTAATTCACATGATTAGTTAAAACTTAGAAATATATAAAATGATATACTAATTTCATTTTTTATCATAAAACAAATATGAATTTTTCATAATCATATTGTCCTACAATTTTAATACAATATAATTCATACATTTCAATATATTTATTAAATGGATGGTCATCTGCTAAAGAAACATATGGTCATGCAATTTATTATATATGTTGAACTATTATATAAATCTATAAAATTTGTGTAAAAATTTATAAATAGTAATAAGATATGCATGTAGAACTACTATAAATAAAACATTATGTGATATCTATTTTTATTAATTATCTTTTTAAAGTTTTACACACTATAATTTATAATATTATTTTTTTCTATTACAAAATTTGTCTATACATTATCTTTTTTTAATTTATAAATATTTTCAGCCTTCTTCGAAAATGTTCTGTTTTATTGTTTTTGTATTGAAATTAATTTAATACACTTAAATAATAAAGTTTTTACGATTATACAAGCCAAAAATTAATTAAAAAAATAAAAATATACTATCATATAATAGTTTCATTTTTGTGATCATATCATAATTATGAACTATTCATATTATTATAAATAATTAATACAGTTCATTTCATATAACTCTTATGTACATAACAATATGATGATGACATCACAATTTATTTAAATATGTTGCAGCATATCTCACCAGTTAGATATATTATGATTAAAAAAAAGTAATGAGGTAATATTTATTAATAAGCTAAAAATTTATAATTTTACTAAAGAAAACATATACAAAATGTAAGTGACGTGTACAAAACCATAAGTACATTGTTAGAATTTAATTTGTAGGTTTTTGAGATATAAGTTTGAATCTCCCTTTTTTAATTTTGATAGATCTTATATATGGTGACCATGTATAAGTAATAATAGATATAATAGAATTTTTATTTATTCGATTGTTTAAAATTTATAAAAACACCCTTAAGAATTTCAGTAGAGTTTTGACATTTTGCTATGCACTACTTGACTTAATTGAAACATCTAATGATTCATTTTGGTTGTGGAATTTTTTAATTTTCAATTTTTTTTCATTTGGCGGAAAGATCTCCATTATTGTAACTTTACAAGTTTTGTTTTGTTTTGTCCTTTACTTAGAGTTCTTGTTCCCTACATGCCATAAACTTAGCGACTTTTGGTTGAGCTCTCACGTGGAGTGTATATTGAGGATTTCAACTATATAACATTATAAGACTGTTTGTAATATGGTGATTAATATATAAATAAAAAAAGAACAATTATGGTAGCTTAAGCAATTATTACAATAGAAAAAATATTTTAAAATATATAATCAAAGTCGATACAATTTTTTACAAAAGATATGCTCTCAGATTATATTTATGATTATATCAAAAATATATGTGTGGTTATTTTAATTTACATCTATAAATTAATAGCGAAATTTTACTTTATTTTTTAATTTATGGTTAAATAAAAATTGATTTTTTATCATATATAAACTAGTAGAAATTAACCATAAATTTAAGAGATTATAAGCTATAATTAAAATTTAAAAACATTGATAATATAGCAATATACATTTTCCTCAATAATCAAATCATAAAATAAATATTAATTTTTTATAATCATATTATCCTACAATTTTAATACAATATAATTCATACATTTTAATGTATTTAACAAATGGATGGTCATCAGATAAAAAAACATATGGTCATACAATTTATTATATATATGTTGAACTATTATATAAATATATAAAATTTGTGTGAAAATATATAAATAGTAATAAGATATATATGTTGAACTATTATGAATAAAACTTTATGTGATATCTATTTTTATTAATTATCTTACTAAAGTTTTACACACTATAATTTATACTATTATTTTTTTCTCTTACAAAATTGGTCTATACATTATCTTTTTTTAATTTATAAATATTTTCAGCCTTTTTCGAATATGTTCCATTTTATTATTTTTTGTATTGAAATTAATTTAATACACATAAATAATAAAGTTTTTATGATTATACAAGCCAAAAATTAATTAAAAAATTAAAAATATACTATCATATAATAGTTTCATTTTTGTGATCATGTCGTAATTATAAACTATTCATATTATTATAAATATTTAATACAATTCATTTCATATAACTCTTATGTGCAGAAGACAAGTTCTCTCTATGTGTGTAAATGCGCGCGTGTGTGTGTAAGAGTGTTCACGCGCGTGCGCACGTGCGTGTGTGTCGTGTGTCTGTCTAACTGGCTGTTAGTGTCTGTCAGTGTCTGTGTTTGTGTCTGGGTGTGTGTGTGGGCGTGTGTGTTGTATGTGTGTGTGCGTGCGAGTGCGTGCGTTCGTGCGTGCATGTGCATGCGCGTGTGTGCGCATGCGTTTGTGTGTTTGTGTGTGTGTGCGCGTGCACAGGTGTGAATATAATTTTTAATAATTTAATAGTTAAAATAATATTTTATTCTTTCTTTTGACTATTTGATTTCAATTGTTAATATTTTTAATAAGTGACTTATTCCCAATTAGCCACATAGTTAGTTTCAAAAGATCAACAAGTTACTTGCATCTAGACATATGTTATTTAAAAAAGTTCATAATTCATAGAATACAACTAATGTATTGATCAAACCAGTCACCAATGACAAGTTTAGACATTGTTTGAATTTATTACATGATTATCAGTCTTTAAGCATGAGATCTAACTTCCTAGTTTTCAAGATTTGATCATCACGAAGGAAGTCTTCATATAGCTTAGATATTCACCAAGTGAAGAAGGCAATTATTGAGCATGACTCAATATTATGTAGAAACTTCAAACAGTTCTTAGACCCAACGGTTTATTAGGGGTAGGTGATTGGGGTTAGATATGCAGTATCCCCATGATACGATTTAATGGTATTATTATAAACTGGATTGTAGTCTTGTATATATAGCTTGTAACACTCTAACCTTAATTTATTAGACAAAAATGAAAGGAACTATAGTTGCTATGTATTATAGAGATAGGCACAAATGATCGAACTATATTAACAAAGATTGAAAGTGTTTATTGTTTCTTTTTAATTAATCAATACTTGTTGTTATTCAAACAAGTATATTAGTTTTTCATACTAAATTATACTCTTCTTATAAGGTTTGTATTAAATTTTCCTTCCAGAATCTTTAAGAATAAATTTGATAATTTCAACTCTTACCAAAACTAATTAATTTTATTTTGGTTATTCTCTCTCCACTAACCACCACTACCACTACCCTTTTTTAAACTAACTCTTCATTATTAAAGGCATGAAAATATTTTAATCTTTTTGATAATATATACTTAAAATATTTAACTAATATTTTTAATAATTTAACTATATGTAAAATTGTATTTTATTTTTTATTTTGACTATTTGATTTCAATTATTATTTTAATAGTGAAAATATCATTACTCTATATATATATAATTTAAAACAATTTATATCTTCTACTTACAATGAATTAATTAAGATGTGTGTGTTGAGCTATTGTAATGTATTTTTATTCTAACCCTTTTTTTAATAACTATAATATTAATATTTTTCACATATTTAGTTTTATAATCTTATTATTTTTTAATATCAAAATTTTTGCCGTTACAATCTATTTTTTAATCTATAAATTTTCTCACCCTTCTTATTTTATGTCCAGAAAGTTCATTTAATTCACATGATTAGTTAAAAAATTAGAAATATATAAAATCATATACTAATTTAATTTTTTATCATAAAACAAATATGAATTTTTCATAATCATATTATCCTACAATTTTAATACAATATAATTCATACATTTCAATGTATTTAACATATGGATGGTCATCGGCTAAAAAAACATATGGTCATGCAATTTATTATATATATGTTAAACTATTATATAAATATATAAAAGTTGTGTAAAAATATATAAATAGTAATAAGATATGTATGTAGAACTATTATAAATAAAACATTATGTGATATCTATTTTTATTAATTATCTTTGTAAAGTTTTACACACTATAATTTATAATATTATTTTTTTCTCTTACAAAATTTGTCTATACATTATCTTTTTTTAATTTATAAATATTTTCAGTCTTCTTCGAATATGTTCCATTTTATTATTTTTTGTATTGAAATTAATTTAATACACTTAAATAATAAAGATTTTATTATTATACAAGCCAAAAATTAAAAATTAAAAATAAAAATATACTATCATATAATAGTTTCATTTTTGTGATCATATCATAATTATGAACTATTCATATTATTATAAATATTTAATACAATTCATTTCATATAACTCTTATGTACATAACAATGTGATGACATCACAATTTATTTAAATATGTTGCGGCATATCTCACCAGTTAGATATATTATGATTAAAAAAAATTAATGAGGTAATATTTATTAATAAGTTAAAAATATATAGTTTTACTAAAGAAAACATATTCAAAATGTAAGTGACGTGTACAAAACCATAAGTACATTGTTAGAATTTAATTTGTAAGTTTTTGAGATATAAGTTTGAATCTCCCTTTTTTATTTTGATAGTTCTTATATATGGTGACCATGTATAAGTAATAATAGATATAATAAAAATTTTATTTATTCGATTGTTTCAAATTTTTAAAAACACCCTTAAGCATTTCAATAGAGTTTTGAGATTTTGCTATGCACTACATGATTTAATTGAAACATCTAATGATTCATTTTGGTTGTGAAATTTTTTTATTCTCAATTTTTTTTCATTTGGCGGACAGATCTCAGTTATTGTAACTTTACAAGTTTTGTTTTGTTTTGCCCTTTACTTAGAGTTCTTGTTCCCTACATGCCATAAACTTAGCGACTTGTGGTTGAGCTCTCACGTGGAGTGTATATTGATCGTTATGAAGGAAGTCTTTATATAGGTATGATATTCACCAAGAAAAGAAGGAAATTATTAAGCATGACTCAATATCATGTGGAAACTTCATACAGTTCATAGGCCCAACCGTTTACTAGGGGTAGGTGATTGGGGGTTTGTTGTGCAGTATCCCATGGTACGATTTAATGGTATTATTACAAATTGGATTGTATTGTATATATTGATTGTAACACTATAACTCTAATTTATTAGACAAAAATGAAAGGAACTATAGTTGCTCTATATTGTAGAGATAGGCACCAATTACCGAAGTATATTAACAAAGATTGATAGTGTTTATTATTTCTTTTTAATTCTTCAATGCTGGTTGTTATTGTAACAAGTATATTAGTTTATCATACTAAATTATACTCTTCTTATAAGGTTTGTATTAAATTTTCCTTCCAGAATCTTTAAGAATAAATTTGATAATTTCAACTCTTACCAAAACAAATTAATTTTATTTTTGTTACTCTCTCTCCACTAACCACCACTACCACTAACCACTTTTTTTAAAGTAACTCTTCATTTTTTAAGGCAAGAAATATTTTAATCTTTTTGATAATATATATATTTTAAATAATTATTTAATAATTTTAATAATTTAACTATATTTAAAATTGTATTTTATTTTTTGCTTTGACTATTTGATTTCAATTATTATTTTAATAGTGAAATTATCATTACTCTATTATATATATATATATATATATATATATATATATATATATATATATATATATATATATATATATATATATATATATATATATATATATATATATATATATATATATATATATATATATATATATATATATATATTAAATTTAAAACAATTTATATTTTCTACTTACAAATAATTTATTTTGAGCTATTGTAATGTATTTTTATTCTAACCCTTTTTTTATTAACTATAATTTTAATATTTTTCACATATTTACTTTTATACTCTTATTATTTTTTAATATTATATTTTTTTCCTTTACAATCTATATTTTAATCTATAAATTTTCCCACCCTTCTTATTTTATTTCCAGAAAGTTCATTTAATTCACATGATTAGTTAAAAAATTAGAAATATATAAAATCATATACTAGTTTCATTTTTTATCATAAAATAAATATGAATTTTTCATAATCATATTATCCTACAATTTTAATACAATATAATTCATACATTCCAATGTATTTATTAAATGGATGGTCATCGGTTAAAAAAAACATATGGTCATGCAATTTATTATATACGTTGAACTATTATATAAATATATAAAATTTGTGTAAAAATATATAAATAAAACATTATGTGATATCTATTTTTACTAATTATCTTTTTAAAGTTTTACACACTATAATTTATAATATTATTTTTTTTCTATTACAAAATTTGTCTATACATTATCTTTTTTTAATTTATAAATATTTTCAGCCTTCTTCGAAATTGTTCTGTTTTATTTTTTTTTGTATTGAAATTAATTTAATACACTTAATTAATAAAGTTTTTATGATTATACAAGCCAAAAATTAATTAAAAAAATTTAAAAATATACTATCATATAATAGTTTCATTTTTGTGATCATATCATAATTATGAACTATTCATATTAATATAAATATTTAATACAATTCATTTCATATAACTCTTATGTACATAACAATATGATGACATCACAATTTATTTAAATATGTTGCGGCATATCTCACTAGTTAGATATATTATGATTAAAAAAATTAATGAGGTAATATTTATTAACAAGTTAAAAATATATAATTTTACTAAAGAAAACATATATAAAATGTAAGTGACGTGTCCAAAACCATAAGTACATTGTTAGAATTTAATTTGTAGGTTTTTGAGTTATAAGTTTGAATCTTCCTTTTTTATTTTGATAGTTCTTATATATGGTGACCATGTATAAGTAATAATAGATATAATAAAAAATTTATTTATTCGATTGTTTCAAATTTATAAAAACACTCTTAAGCATTTCAGTAGAGTTTTGAGATTTTTCTATGCACTACATGACTTAATTGAAACATCTAATGATTCATTTTGATTGTGGAATTTTTTAATTCTCAATTTTTTTTCATTTGGCGTGATAGATCACAATGCTTGTAACTTTACAAGTTTTGTTTTGTTTTGCCCTTTACTTAGAGTTCTTGTTCCCTACATGCAATAAAACTTAGCGACTTGTGGTTGAGCTCTCACGTGGAGTGTATATTGAGGATTTCAACTATATAACATTATAAGACTATTTGTAATATGGTGATTAATATATAAATTAAAAAAAAACAAATATGGTAGCTTAAGCAAATATTAGAATAGAAAAAATATTTTAAAATATAGAATCAAAGTCGATACAATTTTTACAAAATATGTGCTCTCAGATTATATTTATGATTATATCAAAAATATACGTGTGGTTATTTTAATTTACATCTATAAATTAATAGCGACATTTTACTTTTTTTTTAAATTTATTGTTAAATAAAAATTGGTTTGTTTTATCATATCTAAACTAGTAGAAATTAACCATAAATTTAAGAGATTATAAGCTATGATTAAAACTTAAAAACATTGATAATATAGTGATATACATTTTCCTCAATAATCAAATCATAAAATAAATATGAATTTTTCATAATCATATTATCCTACAATTTGAATACAATATAATTCATATATTTTGATGAATTTATCATGATATTACTTTATAAAATTTGTGTAAAAATATATAAATAGTAATGAGATATGTATGTTGAACTATTATACAAAAACATATATACATATGTAAAAATATATAAATAGTAATAAGATATGTATGGTTTTTACTTAAAAAAACATATACAAGATGTAAGTGATATGTACAAAACCATAAATACATTGTTAGAATTTAATTTGCATATTTTTTAGATATAAGTTTGAATCTCCATTTTTTATTTTGATAGTTCTCATATATGGTGACCCTGTATATGTAATAATAGACAGAATAAAATTACATTTTGTATGATTGTTCCAAATTTATAAAAACACCCTTAAGCATTTCAGTAGTGTTTTGACATTTTTCTATGCACTACATGTCTTAATTGAAACATCTAATAATTCATTTTGGTTGTGGAATTTTCTAGTTATCAATTATTATTTTTCCAATTGGTGTGATAGATCTCAACGTTTGTAACTTTACAAGTTTTACTTTATTTTTTCCTTTACTTAGAATTCTTGCATCGTGCATGTCATAAATCTTAGCGACGTGTGGTTGAGCTCTCACATAGAGTGCACATCAAGGATTTCAACTGTATAACATTATAAGTCTGTTTCAGCCAATTTAATGTAATGCATTGATTAATATATAAATTGTAAAAACAAACATTGTAGCTTAAGTAAATATTACAATAGAAAAAATATTTTAAAATGTGGAATCAAAGTCGATACAATTTTTACAAAAGATGTGCTCTCAGATACTATTTATGATTATATCAAAAATACATGTGTGGTTATTTTTATTTACATCTATAAATTAATAGCGACATTTTACTTTTTTTTAATTTATTATTAAAAGAAATTGGGTTGTTTTATTATATCTAAACTAGTAAAAATTAACCATAAATTTAAGAGATTATAAACTATGATTAAAACTTAATAACATTGATCATATAGCGATATATATTTTCCTCAATAATCAAAGCATACTAAAGAAAGTATAAGAGATAATCCAAACTTATTTACAAAATAAATACTAGATCCATGACAAATACCTCACTGCATTAAAAAATAATATGAAAATTGACATTAATCAACCTTATAAAGTTATTTTTATTTGAGTACTGACTTTCTCACAATTAGCCACATAGCTAATTTCAAAAGATCAAGGTGTTAGTTTCATCTATACATATGTTATTTGAAAAAGTTTATAATTCATAGAATACAACTGATATATTGACCAAACGAGTCACCAATGACAAGTTTAGACATTGTTTGAATTTATTACATATTTATTAGTCTTTAAGCATGAGATGTACCTCCCTAGTTTCCATGATTTGATTGTCATGAAGGAAGTCTTCATATAGGTTTGATATTCACCAAGCGAAGAAGGAAATTATTGAGCATGACTCAATATTATGTGGAAACTTCAAACAGTTCTTAGGCCCAACCGTTTACTAGGGATAGGTGATTGGGGTTTGCTGTGTAGTATCCCCGTGGTACGATTTAATGGTATTATTATAAACTCGATTGTAGTCTTGTATATATTGCTTGTAACACTATAACCCTAATTTATTATACAAAAATGAAAGGAACTATAATTGCTCTGTATTATAGAGATAGACACCAATGAACGAACTATATTAACAAAGATTGATAGTGTTTATTGTTTCTTTTTAATTCTTCAATACTTGTTGTTATTCTAACAAGTATATTAGTTTATCATACTAAATTATACTCTTCTTATAATGTTTGTATTAAGTTTTCCTTCCAGAATCTTTAAGAATAAATTTGATAATTTCAACTCTTACCAAAACTAATTAATTTTATTTTGGTTATTCTCTCTCCACTAACCACCACTACCACTAACCCCTTTTTTTAAAATAACTCTTCATTATTAAAGGCATGAAAATATTTTAATCTTTTTGATAATATATATTTAAAATATTTATCTAATATTTTTAATAATTTAACTATATTTAAAATTGTATTTTATTTTTTGTTTTGACTATTTGATTTCAATTATTATTTTAATAGTGAAAATATCATTACCCTATTGATCTTGACAATTTAAGGATTTTTAGGTGTCCAACTTATGTAAATATATCCAATGAATATCGATTCAAACTTGATTTTAATTCGAAGAAATGTGTCTTCGTCAGTTACATAAAAGGTGTTATGAGGTTCAAGCTACGTGATTTGATTAGAAAGTAAATGGTAATCTATAGAGATTTTGTTTTTATGAGCAGTTAATGTTAAAGTAGTCAATTGCAACAGGTGATTGAGGTGGATGTTGATCTGCCACAAGTGAACTATATACATGTAGTGCATAAACCACAAGAGGAACCAGACTCTAATACTAAAATTAAACACAAACTTGTAGTTTTAGATGGAGTACATGATTATACTCTTGAATTTGACAAAGAACATCGTTTAACCAAGCCATTAGAAAGATGTGGATATAAAGACTTGGCTACTGATGCACTTCTTACTAGTTATGGTGACCCTTCCACCTTTTGAGAGGCTATAGTTAGCAAGGATAAAGATAAGTGGATGAGTGCAATGATGGAGGAGATGAAGTCTTTGAAGAAAAATTAGGCATGAGAGCTTGTTCAACTTCCTAAGTGGAAAGTGGCCATTGATTATAAGTGTGTGTTCAAGGGAAAACCAATATAACATACACTACAAAAAAACTCTCATTTGCAACGTGAATTTCACGTCACAACTTAAAAAATCACATCACAACAAATTATTAACGACGTGAAGGATCACGTGGCTGGGGAGAGGGTGATAAATAGTTTGCGACATGATTTTCATTTCACAAAGTTGTGACGTGAAAATCACGATGCAACATATTTTATAGGAATGACAATTTTTGCAGAAAAAGCAGATGACACAGAATAAAAGCTGCTATATTTGCCACGTGATTTTCACGTCACAAAATAGCAACGTGAAAATCACGTCACTAAATCAAAATGTGTGATACACATCTTTCTTCAGCTTTTGTTTTTATATGCATAACATTTATGTTGTGACGTGATTTTCACGTCACAATTTGTGACGTGAAATTCACGTCACTAATGTTTTTCTTTTTTTATTTATTTAAATTTAATAACTAGATTTGTTTTTCTTTGTATAATTAATTAAATTAATAATATTAATTAATAAATTCAATATATAATAAATTAAATCAATAACTTTAACATATAATAAATTCAATATATAATAAATTAAATTAATAAATTCAATAAATAATAAATTAAATTAATAAATTCAATATATAATAAATTCAATATTTAATAAATTCTATATATAATAAATTCGATATATTAAATTTAATATAATAAAATTAATAAATTAAAATTATAAATTTAAGAACTACTTAATTAGTATGGTACACAAATTCAAACGTGAATAAATAAAAAAGTTTAAGTTTACAGGTCATCTTGGTTGGTATAATTGTCAATGTCAAAATCATCCTCGCTTTCGTCATCCTCCGGCTCTTGACCACGAAAGTTTTGATTTCCACCAAACCCTTGCATAAATTGTCGCATTTGTTGCTCCATATCAGCCTGCCTCTTTGCCATGACCTTCATTTGTCGTTGTTGGTCTTTCCTAATTGCCTCCATTTGAGTCTCCATTTGGGCTTTTACTGCCGCCTCACGTTGCGTTGACTCGTGTCTCGCCTTATTTAACGCCAATTGTCTTACCGTTTCAAGTTGTTCTGGTGTCAAATTTGGTTGACGTGACCCCCCTTCCCCATCTCTAACTCTTCGAAATAGAGTTCTATCCCCACTTCTCAAGGAGCCCACCAAATTTCCACCACCAAAAAAACAACCGTTAGGGCCTTTTCAGCCAATGACTTGATCCCAAATATAAAAATCCACATCTGAATGAAGCGGATCTCCCTCTCCCGGAGTATATTGAGGATTATGAATTAGAAAATTTGCGAGCAATGTCTGATAATCCTCCTATACATTCAATAAAAAATTAAGTTAAATATTTAATAAATTAAATTAAATTATATTTAAAAAGTTGACATGTGATTTTCACGCCACGACTTCTCAATTTCCACATGATTTTCACGTCACAGTTTCTCAGTTGCCACATGATAATTACGACATAAAGTTGTCATTAAATAAAAAAATATAAACAACAACGTAAATTAAATAACTTACGAAAGCTTTTAGAGTGCGTTCGTCAACAAAATCTCCGGTTTTCTTTGTTCGAGTCTTTTTAACCAACTCAATCATCAATGGAGGTCTCCTCAAATATCTCTAAAAAATTGACTAATTTCAGTTAGTGGATTAAGCACATGTTTGGGTTGTGAACCAAACGCAATTGGTAGCAATTGTTCCATAAAAACGTGGCAATCATGACTTTTCATACCATGCAACTTCCCAGGTTAGCATCGGCACACCTTGCTAAATTTGAAGAATACCCATCTGGCATTCTCAAATCTTTTAAACCATCGACAAACCTCTTTAGCTTCTTAGGAAGTCATACTAAAACAATCCTTGGGTTTTAATAATTTTCCATTCGGTTGAGGTTTCAACTCCTGCTCTTTCCGGTTACACAAAATTTTCATGTCTTGTCTAGCCTTCTCATTATCTTTTGTTTTATCTTTAACATCCATCATTGTGTTAAATACATTATCAAAAAAATTCTTCTCAATATGCATAACATCAAGATTATGGCGCAACAAATTATCGTTCCAATACGGGAGGTCCCAAAATATACTTCTTTTTGTCCAATTGTGTGTGACTCCATATCCTTCAATTTTACATGCTTTGCCAATATCTGTAAATTTTGGTAGTTCACAAACTTGGTTCCATATATCACCTGGTGACAATCGAGGCGGAGGTAGATTTGTTACTCGTTCGTATTTTTTAAAATTTGTCTTGTTTCTTCTGTAGGAATGATTTGTTGGTATGAATCTGTGGTGACAGTCAAACCACGAGCTTTTCCCCCCTTTATCCAACGTAAACTCTTTGGTGTATGCCATGCAACGCGGAAAACCCATTTTGCCATGCGTACCCCAACTAGACAACATGCCATATGCTGGAAAGTCATTAATGGTCCACATCAAGGCAGCTCGCAAAGTAAAGTTTTGTTTACGGGATATATCATAAGTCCATTCTCCAATACACAACCTCTTTAAATCATCAATTAAAGGTTGTAAGTACACATTGAATCCGGCTTTTGGACTGGAAGGCCCTGGAATGACGCACGTCAAAAACATATATGGTTTTGTCATGCACATCTCAGGAGGGAGGTTGTAAGGAGTTATAATAACTGGCCAACAAGAATACTCACTTCCCGACGCTTGCACATATGGGGCAAAACCATCATAGCATAATCCAAGCCTGACATTTCTAGGTTCTGCGGCAAAATCAGGATGTGTCTGATCAAAGTGCTTCCATGCCTCACCATCAGATGGATGTTGCATAGTGCCTGAACCTGTTCAATTTTTGTGATGCCATGTCATTTGACTTGCATTGTACATTGAAGCAAACATTCTTTTTAACCTTGGTATTATCGGAAGATAAAACACAGACTTTACTGCTACACGCTTTCGTTTGCTATTAATAGCTCTACTGCGAACTTGATAACTTAGACTCTTACAAAACATGCATTCCTCCAACAATCCATCTTGAATACCAAACACATTATCATAAAACAACATTAAACCACTAATGCAACAATCAATCTTTTTTACTTTTAAACCCAAGTTTGACACACACTTCTTTGCATCATAAAAACTTGTAGGCAAGCTGTCTTTCGTTGCGGTGGAGTCCAACATCATTTTTGTGAAAAGTTCCAAACACTGATAAGGAACATTCCAATTTGACTTGGCGGCCAATAATCTCACACACATTGATAACTTTGAGTTTGATGACCCCTCGAACAACGACATATTCATCTCATTCAACAACTGATAAAAATTTTGCGCTTTCTCATTCGGAAACTCTTCCCCGTCAAAATCTTTAGGTTGATCATATGTCACATTCACACCAAAAGCATCCTCAACCATTTCACCGATCAAATTAAAGTTTTCCTCAAATTCCATAGGCGGTCGACTACTTGAAGCATATGTGTTGCTAGTCTCTGGTACGTTACTCAATATTTCTTCACCATTATACGTCCAAACCCAATAATTTTCAATGAAACCCCTTCTATGCAAATGATGTGCTACTTCCTCCGGGTCACTAATTATTGGGCTATATTCATATTTAAGACAGGGACACCTAATTCCTCCTTTGCTTCGACAACATTCCTGAGAAAATGCCCACGTGATAAACTTATTAACTCCTTCTATAAAATGGGGTTTAAGTGCACGTCTTCCTAAATACAATCTATCGTACATCCAACTACGACCATGCCGATAATATTCCATACTGCACATTTATACAATCATTATCTTATTATTAACTATGAATAAATATTTAACTATAGTAACTATAATTAAATTTTATAAACATTTAATAAACATATTTTATTTAACAAAGATATTATTCTTTTAAGAAATATAAAATATAATTATATTCTATTTATATTTTAACCATAAATAAATATTTAACTATAGTAACAATAATTAAATTTTATAACTATTTTGAAATATATATATATATATATATATATATATATATATATATATATATATATATATATATATATATATATATATATATATATATATATATATATATATATATATATATATATATATATATATATATATATATATATATATATATATATATATATATATATATATATATATATATATATATATATATATATATATATATATATATATATATATATATATATATATATATATATATATATATTCTAAACATTTTATAAACATATTGAATATATATTAGGCATAATTTTTTTTAACAAAGATATTATTCTTTAAG
Source organism: Vicia faba (assembly GCA_948472305.1). Classification (NCBI taxonomy): domain Eukaryota; kingdom Viridiplantae; phylum Streptophyta; class Magnoliopsida; order Fabales; family Fabaceae; genus Vicia; species Vicia faba. Next base: position 21,883 of record CATIWC010003692.1, read on the forward strand.
AAATATAAAATATAATTATATTCTATTTATAATTTAAACATAAATAAATATTTAACTATGGTAACTATATGTCTTGTTGGAATAGGGTGGAATTATTCTTTGTAGATTCCAGTTGCATTGGAAAAAGAATGGAGTTCAACAACTATATGTCTTGTTGGAATAGGGTGGAATTACTCTTGTCAATCTTCAAATTGTGTAATCTACAATTTTTGAAACATTTATGCAATTATGCTTATGAAAAAATTTAAATGTATATAAGTATTTGAAGTGTGATTTAAGAATTATAACTAATTATCTTACTTGTGAGCTATGCTTATAAATTAAAATCTTCTGATTATTCATTTCAGCGTGATAAACGTCAGTCAGAAATATCTTTGGTAGCCATCCGAGACATGCATTTAATGCAGAAAACAATATTTCTTCATGGTAATCTAGATGAACAAATTTATATGGAGTAACTATAGGGGTTAAATGATAATAGACATGGAAGACTAGTTTGTAAGTAGAAGAGGTCTTTGTATGATTTAAAGTTGTTTCCAAGGCAATTGTACAAGCGCTTTAATTCATACATGCTTTAGACTGGCTATAAAAGGTGAATATGAATGTTTTTTATGTTAGAATCCTGGATGATGGATCTTTTATTTTCCTGTTACTATATGTGGATGTTATGTTGATTGTTGTTAATCATTCACATGATGTAAATGAGATGAAAATCTGGTTGGGAAAGGAGTTTGACATAAAAAAATTAGGTGTTTCTAAGAAGATTCTTAGTATGGAAATTCATAGAGATATGAGTGCTAGAAAATTATGGCTATCATAGAAAATCTGCGTAGAAAAGTTGCTAGACAAGTTTGACATGAGTAATTCGAACATTGTTAGTATTCCATTGGCGAATCACTTGAACCTCTCATTAGATCAATGTCTAAATACAAATGCATAAGCTGAGAATATGTCAAAGGTTTCTTATGCCATTATTGTTGGTTATTTAATGTATGTCATGTTATGCACAAGACCAAATTTGGCACAAGCTATAAGTCAACTTTGTAAATTTATGTCTAAACGATGAAAGCGTCATTGGGAAGTAGTCAAGTGGATTTTTAGTTTCTTGAAGAGTACAACGAGTTATGGTATCACGTTTAGCAGTGAACATGATGATGCTTTATTTTTAGGATATGTTGATCAGACTATGCTTCTGGTATGGATGATAGGAGGTCTACAACAAGGTATGTCTATACTTTACCAGGAAGATCTATTTATTAGAAATCATCGGTTCAATCCATAATTACCATGTCGACAACTAAAGTAGAGATGTGAAGCTGCCAAAGAAGTCTTATGGCTTACAATGTTGGTGAGAGAATTGAGTTTTAATCAAGGTGGAGTTTGATTTTATTGTGATATTTAAAGCGTCATTTATTTGGAAAATAATCAGGTGTATCATCTTAGGACAAATCATATCACGACACCAAAAGAGGTTTTAGATAGCGCACTTTAGGCAACGCTTTTTTTAGAAAGCGCTGCTACAAGTTCAAAAGAAAAATTAAATCTTTAGAAAAAGCCCTATTAAAGGCTTTATTTAGAAAGTGCTTCATAAAAGCACTGTTATAAGCCTTTTAGATAGCACTGCATAGACAACGCTTTTTTCCAAAAGCACTGTTATAAGTTCAAAAAAATAAATAAATAATTAAAATTTTAGAAAAATCGCTGCTAAAAGCCAATATAATGAAAGCGTTGTTAAGAGCCAATTTTATGAAAGCACTGTTAAAGGCCAAATTATTTAGAAAGCGCTGCCTAAAAGTAGTACATAAGACAACGCTTTAGCGCTGCTAAAGGCCAAAATTATGAAAGGGTCAATTTTATAAAAGCACTAAAGGCAATACATAAGACATTGTTTCAAAAAAGCGCTGCTTTAGGTCATTTAATTATAAAATAAATAAAATTTCCCTAAAATTTCGAAACGAAAACGAAAACGCTAAGCTACAAACTCGTCTCTGCATAACTCGTTCTTCTTCTCTAACTCTTAAACCCTACGAAATTCCGTTGCCCCTCCGTCCATTGATTTCATCTTCTCAAACTCTCAATCTCAAAAATCAAAGAAAATTTCCCAAACCGAGCTTCTTCTACGCCATCATCGTTTCCTAAAATCCCAAACTGAGCTTCTTCGACACCATCATCGTTTCCTGCTCGTGCTACCATCATCATCTTCAGAGTTACTGCCTCTCCGTCATCCTGCGTGCAGTTTCGTCAACCTCCACGCTACTGCCACTCTGTCATCTCCTGCTCACGCTACTGCCTCCACAGGTCACTTCTTCTTCTTTGTTTGTTGCTACTAGATTTAAAAATGTTTAAAACATACCAATATGACTTTGATTTCCTTTGTTGCTGGAACTTATAGAACTTTCTGTGTAATTTGTACATGCATACAAGAAACTAATTAGGTGAATTTTTAAATGTTTTTTCACCATCCAGCTTAGAATATTCTTGAAATGTTTTTGTACAATACCGGTTGGAACAATCGCCAACGCGAGGGGATTTTCGTCAAATTCAGATGCACCTGTTAGTAAGTCATACAAACCCTAACATAACAGAGAAAGTCATATATATATATATATATATATATATATATATATGAGAAGAAAGTATGTGAATGGCTGAAAGAGAACAAAAATATTTTGATGTCAATAAGAGTTTGATTATGTTAATTTGAATATTGATTTTGGACAAATTTGGTTTTGTGTTGTTTGTGTGGGATTTTAATGAGATTTTGGTGTCGACGTCCCCTTAACCATGTTGATTTCGAATGATAGAGTTTTGCTAATATCATAGTGTTTGTTTGTGTTTAAATTATGGAGGAGTTGTAGTCACATTTATCAGCTTTTCTAATTATCTATTTCTAGTTATCTAGTTATCTATTTTCCTATACTTAAGAGACATATCAGGACAAATTAAATTATAGGTCTGTCAAGCTATTAAGACGGATTTGGATGAATATGGTTTATCTCTCAAAAGTTTATCTTTGAACATAATGCAAGACAGAGAATTATGGCATTGTCAAATGAGAATAAGCTAAGTTGTTGTTGTAGCATTGTTGGGATTGTTATAAAAATATCGAAAGAGGAAGTTAGGTGAGAGTTCATATCTTTCAAATATTTCGAATAGTTTAACAAGAGGCATCATGGTTGTCAAAGTCACGAGTTAACTCCTAGGCTAATTCACGTTTATGTTTCTAACAAAGAATCTGAATTGACTCACTGCCAGAATCATTTTTGAGCAACTCGGTTTTGTTGTATACTTACTTGCCACCAAATATGCTAGCTGCCATACTGTTTTTGTTTCCACTCTTGAGAATATCTTATGATGAAGAAGATCTTATCAGTAATAGGTAATCTTCAGGGGTGATTGATATTTTCATCTCTATATTTTTTTGAATGTAGTGTGCTAAACGATACTAGATAGAGTTGTATATATTTTTGAATGTAGTGTGCTAAACGTGGTTATACTGTTGAGTGAAATGGACCTTTTGCTTGTGACTTATTGGGCAGATCCTGAGTTAGACCTTAGACCTTATACAATGGCTAGCAAGGTTTATGTCTTTTGAAAGTTTGCTGCCTTAGTTTTCTATCTGCTTTTGTAGATTCCAGTTGCATTGGAAAAAGAATAGAGTTCAACCAGAGTTATTAATCCCGGATAGCGGAGCGGAGCGGCCGACCCCCGGGAATGGGAAAAGTGGGAATAGCGGGATCCTGGATAGCGGGATAACTTTTTGTATACTAATAATTATATAATAATCTATAAAACATATGTCATGTAATACTAAACTAATTTTACAACACTCATAAAATATTTATAAAATCTAATGTCAAACCAAGAACAATGCTTAATCAAGATTCAAAACATAAAGATTCAAATTCAAACTTAGTACTATCATATGAAAATTCAAGCAAACATAGAAATCATGTAGCATCATCAAAATATTCCTCCAATTCTTCATTTTCTTCATATTCCTCCAATTCTTCATCTTCAACTTCTTCAAAATAGAAAGAAACGGTGTTTACAACAAAACAAAAATAGAAGAAGTAGAAGGTAGAAAGAAAAGAAGTAGAATAAGTTGAAGTAGAATAAGTTGAAGAATTAGAAGAAATTACCTGAGATGGCAGAAGGAGATGGAGGAAGAATCGAAGGAGAGTTGCAGGGAGATGGCGGCAGAATCGTAGAAGGAGAGTTGAGGAATTAGGGCACGATAAAACACAGCGAATGAGGGAGAAAGAAAACAAAAACTGTTTTAAAATAGAGGCGTTTAAGTAATTTGGCCTAGAAATTGTTTTAAAAAAAAAAAGAGAACCGGAGCCGCTCCGCCCGGGAACTTACCGCTACCCGCTACCCGGGAACGCGGCTGAAGCGGCCGCTTTTTCATCTCTGCTACCGCACCCTAAATAGCGCGCGGGGGGGTGCCGCACCGCTATGGTGCACCGCTATAGCGGCCAGAGCACCCGCTATTGACAACTCTGAGTTCAACAACTATATGTCTTGTTGGAATAGGGTGGAATTACTCTTGTCAATCTTCAAATTGTGTAATCTACAATTTTTGAAACATTTATGCGAATATGCTTATGAATAAATTTAAATGTATATAAGTATTTGAAGTGTGATTTAAGAATTATAACTAATTATCTTACTTGTGAGCTATGCTTATAAATTAAAATCTTCTGATTATTCATTTCAGCATGATAAACGTCGGTCAAAAATATCTTTGTTAGGGGTTACTTGTGAAGAGTGAAATTCTGATCGTTTCCAAGAATCTTACATTGTGTGATTCTAGAAGTTGCTGGATTTTCTACAGGTAATTAGATGTTCTTTTGCTATAGTTGCATGAATAATTATAATGTTTTTTCATTTCATATATCCAATGGATTATGAAATTTTATATTGTGTTTATGTTTTTCTTTATTACAAGTCAAATGGATAATAATGATGGACATGAAAGAGTTCATGGTGGGCAAAATGAAATTACACGAGGAAAAACTATTATGAAAAATATCATTCATGCAAGAGATAAAAGAATAAAATATGACATACATTGGAATCCAGAAAACCAACTAATTATCATAACAGATCAATGTTGGTAAGTTACATTGGTTCCCTTGTAAGGAGGAAAATTCCCATCACTTCTGATAATTGGAGAACTCGAGATTTGAAACCCACTAAAGACAAAATATGGACTGAGATACATGTACAATATTGAATGTTATTTGTTTTTGTTGAGGATTATGTCTTTAAATTAGTTATACTAACACACTCTATGTATGTTTTTTTGTAGAGGCTTTTTAACATTGATGATGACCGAAAAACATATTGTCTTCAACTGGCCGAAAAAAGACACAGAGGGTTTTGAGATTTTTTAACAAACAAGTATCTTAAGGATGCCGAAGGAAATTTTTGGAAGCATAACTTCCAAATACGCATGAAAACTTGATTTCATCTTGAGAATGATAAACTTTTAAAGCCAAACGAAGAACCCCAGAATTCCAGGAAGTGAGTGACGTAAATCGCCAACGAGCATCAAGTCCCAGTTATCCATACAAAAAAGGGCATACATGATATGCATTCTTATATCAAAGAATAATAAGTATATATAAATGCTATGATATACTTGTTCATCGTGTGTTGTAAATTATCTTATTATTTGTCTTAATATGTAGTTACAAGAGGAGAAAAGTAAAGAAACATCTCTTCCGACACATATTTTGTGGAAGGCTGCTCGTGTGGGTAAGGATGAAGTTGCTAAGGAAGATGTTAAACAAGTTTTTGAGCAATGTGTAAGTATAACATTATTTCTTTAATTAAATAAAAAGTTTATTAACATATAATATTTATGTTTTTTAATCATCGCTAATCTTTTTCGATATGCATATGAGTTTCAGGAGAATCTATCACAATCTTTAACTCTAGCTGAAGACCGTGATAGCAGAAGCTTACAAAGTTGAGTAATAAACGATCCTGAGTATTCAGGTCGTCTGAGGGGTAAGAGATTTGGGATCACTCAAACATCCTTGGGTAAGCAACCAAAGAGTAAAAGTCTTAGCAATAAACAAGTGATGAAAGTGTCGATAAAATTAAAAGCTCAAGTTCGTGACTTGAAAAAGGATAAAGAAAGTTAAATGTCAGAAGGGTGAGATTCAGGGTTTAAAGATACTAGCGACAAAGGTAATATCAATTGTACTTTTCAACAGAAAATTCCCGAGGTAATTATATATATTATTATGAAATTAAATTAGCATAATTTTTGTAATTGACATATATACGCATTAACAATTACATATTTATTATTTGTTTAGCGCATTTCACCTTGTCGTCTTTTTTTATCGTCACTGACTTATCGCTTGGTTGGTAAGGGAGAAGTGCATAACACTTTGGGAGATGTACTTCACCATAAACCGTTCCCTGCTGGATTTTTGAAAGTATCGATTGAAATTGCTTTAAAGGGGGAAGCACTATTACATATACCAAACGATATTTCAGATGCAACATTGGTCAGAGACGCAATAGGATCGTATGTCGCATGGCCGTCAAATCTCATTTTCATAGATGATGAGTTATGTTGAAAACCATTATGAACCTTTGAGTATTCAAATGTTTTACGAGCCATGTTAGTTATTCTTACATTTATGTACATTTTATTTACATGGGAATGTTAGACTCCTACAAAACCCAAATCAATAGATAAGGGATTACAAGGCACAACGAGTCAGTTGCATCAAAAGAAGAGGTACATTGATATATATGCCTAGAAAATGTTAATTCTATCCTCCAAAATCAAAAGCTTTGTGATCTTATACATTTCCTAACTAATTATATGATATTTAGATTCCTACTCAAGAGTTGCAACAAGTCAGTAGGAATAAGAAGCCTGCTGTTAGCAACATGTCCAAAAGAAAAAAGTATCTTGCAAATACCGAGCCTAAAAAAACATCAATGTCAGGATTTATATCATGCCATCAAATATTTATAAAAACAACACATTTGATGGATGGTGCTACTCGTGTTATACCTATGGAGGAAAGTATTTTTGGTTTTGATTATTTTGAAGAAATTGCTACAGAGGAGATGAATCAGATTTTTGATCATGATCAATTAGGCATGGTGTTATCAATACATACATAAGGTACTACGATCAAGTTTATTTAATTAATTGAACAATTTATTTACTCATTTCAATGAATAGTCTAATGTTAATTATGTTTTTATTTAAGGTTCTTGTATGACGAATTGATGCACCCGCATTAATTGGCAGAAAGATTCTCTTTCTTATCTCCCCACCGTATCAACGCATGGGAAATCGAACATAATCCAAATAAAGTCAAAGAGTACTTAATCGGTGCATTTATGGCCAACAAAGATACAAAAAAGTTGTTTCTTTTACCATATAATACTAGCGATCAGTTAAATTTTCATTCTAACTTCATTTATTATAATTTATCGTTTTATGACGGTGTGTGAACATTGGTTGTTGGTTGTGATTAATCCTTTAAGAGACATAGTATATCATCTGAATTCATTAGTTGGTAATCAAACAAAATACTCAAATATGAAGATGATGGTTGATACGTAAGTGAGATTGTTCTAAATATTCGTGTGTATATTTATTTATTTATGTGAGATTGTTCTAAATATTCGTTTATGTTTTGTTAGAGCTATACAAATATTTCGATCACAAAGACAAGCTCAAGTACCAAAGAGTAAAGCGAACAACATTACATGGATTAAAGTGCAGACATATTTTCACAATTTTGATTATAATAGTGATGCTACTTAATAAAACTAGTTGAACTATATATCCTGGTATATATTCAGATTTTTTGTATGTGTAGTGTCCTCGTCAGCGTAATGGAATAGATTGCGATTATTTCATATTGAGGTTTATGAAAAAAATTATTCTTCTGGGTCAAATAGAGATCCAAACATGCTATGGATTTATAAATTAGGATTTATTTTAATATTTAATCGATATTTCATCTAATTAACTAGTGGCAACTAAATCATATTATGTCAAATTATGTAGTACTTTGATGAATTCAAGTGTGCTACTTACTGAAAAGGTCAACTGGAAGAAATTAAGGAGAATTGGTGTCAATACATTCTTGAGTTGAGAATTTTATAAGGTATTGTCTTTCTTTGATTTGTGTGAAGTTTATGGTCCTTAGAGATTTATGTTGTTCTGATGTTCTATATTGGATTGGAATAGTTCTAGAAGTTGTTGTGAATTAAGAGTTTATGGAGTTTATAATGTTTGATGAATTATAATTGTTATAATATTTATGTGTTGAATTATAATGGTTATAAGGTTATATTTTTATGTTTCTAATTGTTTATATTTTTGGTTATAATTGTTATGTTTATGTTTATATGTTGAATTATAAGGTTATAATATTTATGTTTATGGTTATAATTGTTATAATATTACGTGTTAAATTATAATGGTTATAAGGTTATATTTTTATGTTTCTACTTGTTTATGTTTATGGTTATAATTGTTATGTTTATGTTTATGTGTTGAATTATCAGGTTATAATGTTTATGTTTACGGTTATAATTGTTATAATGTTTATGTTTCTAACGCCTTTTAATTTATTGGTTTTGTTTCAAATAGATGCAGAAGATAGAGATAACAAGTTACTAAACGTTGTAGATATATGCAGAAGACAAGTTCTGTGCGTGCGCGTGCGCGTGTGTACGCATGCGTGCATGTGTGTGTATGCGCGTGTGCACACGCGTGCGCGCGCTTGTGTGTCGTGTGTCTGTCTGTCTGTGTTTGTCTGTGTCTGTGTCTGTGTCTGGGTGTGTGAGGGCGCGCGCGCGTGCGTGTGCGCACGCGTGTGTGTGCGTGCGTCTGTGTGTGTATGTCTGTGCACATGTGTGTATGTGTGGTGTGTGTGTGTGTGTGTGCGCGCGTGTGCGTGCATGCGTAAGTGTGCGTGCGTGTGTGAGTGTGCGTGCGTGAGTGGGTGCGTGCACGTGCGCGTGCGTGCGTGTGTTTGTGTGTGTGTGTTTGTGCGTGTGTGTGTGTGTGTGTGTGTCCACGTGCGCGTGTGTGAATATTATTTTTAATAATTTAACAGTTAAAATAATATTTTATTCTTTGTTTTGACTATTTGATTTCAATTGTTAAGATTTTTAATAAGTGACTTTCTCCCAATTAGCCACATAATTAGTTACAAAAGATCAACGAGTTACTTGCATCTAGACATATGTTATTTAAAAAAGTTCGTAATTCATAGAACACAACTAATATATTGATCAAACCACTCACCAATGACAAGTTTAGACATTATTTGAATTTATTACATGTTTATCAGTCTTTAAGCATGGGATCTACCTCCCTAGTTTTCAAGATTTGATCATCACGAAGGAAGTCTTTATATAGCTTTGATATTCACCAAGTGAAGAAGGAAATTATTGAGCATGACTCAATATTATGTAGAAACTTCAAACAGTTCTTAGGCCCAACGGTTTATTAGGGGTAGGTGATTGGGGTTAGTTGTGCAGTATTCCCATGGTACA
>CATIWC010003693.1:0-37197 GCA_948472305.1 Vicia faba
ATACATTTAGAGTAAAAATACCAAAAAAATGTACATATTTTATTTTTAATATTTAATACTAAAAAATGCCTTTTTTACAAATATACCATATTTTATTTTATTTTTGTATGTAAATAACAAATATTATATGAATTAATTAATTAATTTCATTTTGATTAAAATTAGGATTTTTACCCTAAATATGAAAATACTCCAAAAATAATACCTTTTTATTTTTCTTTTATTTTACATGAACAATACTTTTTCATACATATAAAAATTCTCTTTTTTGCATTTTGCATATTTATTTAATTTCCATTTGATTATGCAATTTATTTATCTTGTAATTATTTATAGAAAATGATGTAATAGCTTAGGTTTAATTTCTTGTCTAAATATCCCCATTTGAACATTGTACCCCCCTCCCTATATTATTGTGATGTAATAGCGTAGGAATTTAAATTTCGCACTTTATCGCTTTCTAAACATACTATGCTAGAATTAGGGTTTGTATGCGAATAAAGAAATGAACAAAATAGTTGGACCTAATACAAGATAAATGAGCATGAAAAATGGACAACACATTTCACACTTGCACCCCTAGGGTATTCCACTTTGTTGCCTTCAAAATAATTGGGCCATATTGCATGTTGAGCTTCCTTGGGTAAAACAAATAATCAAATGATCATAGTCCCTCAAAATGTTGCCTAAATAAATGATCAAGTCCCTTTTAAAGAAAAATTGCCCAAAGACATTTAACACTATTGCAATTATGGTCTAAACGATGACCTGTGCCTGTCCCTTACACCTCCTAAGAAAAGATTGTCCACCAAATGCAATGGTGGGACAAAATTGTCAAAAGGTTTAAAACATAAACAAGAATCTTTGAGAAAAAACTTTAGGGTAGATGAACTCTTAAGTACTTGTCAAACTTTCCAAGAAAACACTTGCCTATTTCAAAATCCACTTCACAAACACTTTCAAAATAAACTTTCAAAAACCTTGAAACATCTTTTTAAAAGACAAAACACCTTTTGTAAAACATTCGAGTAAAGAATTGTTACAAGGGTAGCCTATACCAGGCATCTTTTCAAAAAACATTTTCAAAACCACACACAAAGCACCATTCCCAAACAATTGAAAACCAAGGCAAGTTGATCTAAGCAAGTACCTAAGAGCCCATGGATAACCATGGATAGAAGGGGTGCTAATACCTTCCCCTTCTATAATCTACTCCCCGAACCCAAGAAAAATCTCAAAGGTTTTTGCTGTGCTTTTTAAACCTTTCCTTAGGATAAAATAAAAAGTCGGTGGCGACTCTTGCTCAACCGAAACATTTGCGAAAACAAACGCAAAACCCTAGTCAGTTCTCCCACCGTATCACAGAACTGGCGACTCTGCTGGGGAGAATTTTTAAAGTGGAGTAACCTTAGGGCTTAGATCACCCTCTTGCATGACTAATTGTTTGATTTGCTTGCTTTATACTTTGGCTCTATTGTTTGGGTTTACAATCCTCCACCCGGATTTGTGGGAAACATTCATAGATAGCAATACGTTGTGGAAACTGTGCGGGGTATACCGACACGGTCTAAGCAATAGCTATATTAGTGCGACATATTTGTGAGTACCGGTAACCCTTGAGTTCAATCAAGGAGAGTACGAGGCCGCTGAGTGATGTCACTAAGCACTAATGACCTAGAACCTTACTTGACCATCTTGGCCTTTTATTAGGGGTAGTGAGATGACCGGCTTTGGTGCAGTCCGAAGTTGGTAGATACTCGATACTACACTCATTGAGGTTTGTTTTCTTGGAATATTTTGGTCGCTAGTTAAGTGGCTAAACCAAAACAATGAACATTGAAAACAATCCCGTGATATTGAGCTCCTTAGAACCCGGTTACTATTTATAGGACAGGTTTTTAAGCCAACTACACTCAAGAGGGTAATTACCTATGAAACCCCATGCAAGCCTGAAATTAGGGTTTGGTGTGATTTGCTTGTACATATGTTTTGTGCATACATCATAAACATCATAAAACATCATATGCATTCACTAACCATTTCAAGGGTTTTGGATCTTCAGCTTTGTTCTTGTTTTGTAGGACATGGAAATTCCTCGCAGAAACACCATTCAAGTCAACCTTGTGAGAATCTCTCCTCAACTCAAGGAGATCACTTCAAGAATTCCGGAAAATTCATCCTTCAGTGAAAGACATGGTAGACTGCTCAGCCTAGTCAACACCAACATTGAAGAAGACATGATGAAAGTGCTATTCCAGTTCTTTGACCCTCTTCACCACTGCTTCACTTTCCCTGATTATCAGTTGGTGCCCACTTTGGAGGAGTTTTCTCAACTCCTGAGAATTCCTATCCTTAATCAACTACCATTCAACGGTACGGAAAAGGAACCAAAGCCGGAAGATGTTGCTCGAGCATTACATCTACAACCATCCGACATCAAGGGGCATTGGGAAACCAGAAGCGGCGTCAAAGGATTCTTAGCAAAGTTCTTGTTTGAGAAGGCACAAGAATGTTGGAACTCATTGGACCTACAAGCTTTTGAAGAGATTGTGGCACTCCTTATCTATGGGTTGGTCTTGTTTCCAAATCCTGACCAATTGGTAGATGTCAACGCCGTCAAAATCTTCATGTCCAGAAATCCAATACCAACATTGCTTGGGGACATCCTTCACTCATTTTACACACGAACAATGAGAAAGAGGGGTGTTCTCATGTGCTGTACTCCTATCCTCGCAAGGTGGTTTATTTCGCACCTTCCACAATCTGTCCTGAAGAATGACCAAGGTACAAGGTGGTCCCAACGATTGATGACTCTTACTCATTCTGATGTGCATTGGTGTTCTCGGTCCAGAGAAAATGTCATCATCGTCGATCGTTGCGGAGAATTTCCTAATGTTCCTTTACTTGGAATTAGAGGAGGTATCACCTACAACCCTTGCCTAGCTTTGAGGCAATTTGGATATGCACGGAGGGATGGCCCTCATGACATGTTGATTCCTAGCCTAGTTTTTGACTTCGACAACGATGCGCAAGGACTTCGCCAAAGATTCATCAGAGCTTGGGGGAAACTCAACAAGGTTGATAGCAAGACTCTGGGACACAAGAACTCCATCCCTCTTGAGCCCTATCTCAAGTGGGTACGAGCCCGAGCCCAAAGTCTAATGATGCCTTATCCTCATGTACTCCCAGTGATTAAAGAGCCCGTCAATGAAGGAGAGGTTCCCTACACCATCCTGCATCCAGACATGCCTACATCGTGGGAGGAAATGCATAAAAGTTGGATTCAACTCAAGGAGGAACGGAACACTTTTGAAGCTAGCTACTACGCCAGTGAAAAGAAGGTTCTAGAGCTTACCCGCCGACTCCACGAGCAAGAGGCCCTCAACACCTACATTGCGCCAAAGAGGATGCACAATGTCTTTCTACCTTGAGAAGTTTATGTTGTAACATTTGGCCCATGGGGCATTTATGTACTAACAAATTTCTTCTTATTAATATGACGTGCGTTCTTCTTTGTCTGAAACAACTTTGAATGTCCTAAATCCTTGAATGCATTGCATACATCAGCATACCATTCATCATGTGCATAAGCAGGTCTCACTCCAGGTTTCCTTATCTATCTGCTGTTTATTTCAGTAGGATGGATCTCGAGCAAACAATCAAAGACCTATAAGCCCAGAATGCACAGTTCCAGCAACTCTTGATGACTTTGGTTAAAAGTCAAGAGGATATCAAGGCTCATCTGGAGAATAAGGACCCAGTGAAGAAGAAAAAGAGGGTCGGAGTGGCCACTTTGGGGAGAAGATTTGACAGAGAAGCTCGGAGAGTGCTTGAATTTCCTCCTACTTCTGATGAGGGGACTAGTAAAAGAGATCGAGTTGCGGTGCCTTCCGAGTCTGATGCAGAGGAGGAAGAGGTTGAAGAGGATGAAGATTATTCTGACCAGCAGTATCCTCCAGCTGATGACAAATATAAGGGTTTAGAAGACAGATTGGCTGCCATGGAATTGCAAAGGGTACCGGGTTTGGATTTTGAAGACATGGGCTTGGTTGTCTGAATTGTGATTCCCCCAAAATTCAAAGTGCCAGTGTTTGTGAGGTATGATGGGCTGTCCTGTCCCAAAATGCATCTCAGGTCCTACGTGAGAAAAATTCAACCCTATACAGCAGATAAAAATCTCTGGATTCATTTCTTTCAAGACAGCCTGTCGGGAGCTCAGTTGGAATGGTTTTATCAGTTAGAAGGAACCAGTGTCAAAAATTGGGAAGATTTGGCCACTGCTTTCTACAAACAATATCAGTATAATTCCGATCTTGCTCCTACTCGTACCCAACTTCAGGGTATGTCACTAGGAACAAGTGAGGGATTCAAAGAGTATGCACAAAAATGGAGGGATTTAGCTGGCAGGGTGCAGCCTCCTTTAACCGATCGTGAGCTCGTTGATATGTTTCTTGGGACCCTATCTGGGCCGTTTTTCAATCATTTAATTGGTAACTCTTCCGCGGGGTTTACCGATTTGATCTTAACAGGCGAAAGAATAGAAGCTGGCATCAAGTCAGGAAAGATTCAGAAGGGTGTTGCTGCAAGTGTTGAGAAGAAGCCTTTTAAGAAGGAGACAGCTATGGTATATTCTCAGAGAAGAGCAGGGAAGATGGAGCGTCGGCCAACTGTGGGGGCCGTAATGATTCAAAACACTCCAAGTGAGCAGCCTCGCTACAACCAATCCAGACCAAATCAGCAACGGGTGGAAAGGCCACAACGGCAGTTCACCCGTATTAATATGACTCCAGCGCAGGTGCTTCCCCATCTATTGAAGTTGAATCTTGCCACCATCAAGGAGGCGCCAAAGAATGTAAATACGTCCTCTCCGCATTATCATGCCAATGCTAAATGCGCCTATCATTCAGACAGTGTTGGACACGACACCAATGATTGTTGGGCACTCAAGCATAAGATCCAGGACCTGATAGAGGTTAAGGAGGTAGATTTTGACGCTCCAGAGAAACCCAATGTGATATCTGCACCTATGCCGAAGCACGGTCGGAATGTCAATGCCATTGAAGAGGATCTGTATGTTGCTGACGTTAGTGATCTGACTACTCCACTGCTAACCATTAAGTTGAATTTGTTAAGGGCCGGGATCTTCCCGAGATGTAAAGAAGACTGCTACTGTTGCCACTCTCTGCCGTTTGATTGTCCGCTATTAAAGAAAGGCATCCAAGGCCTCATGGATAGCCGATAAATTTTGTTCGAAAAAGTTCCTGCTGTTCCAGTTCATGTTGAAAATGTCTCAATCATAACCATTCACGCCAATCTTTCCAAGGCCGTCAAAAAGCCTGTTAAGATTACACCAGCTGCAAAGTCTATACCTTTGAAGATAACAATGCCGGGGCCTATGTTTCTGAGAAGTCGATACCTTGGAACTATGGTGGTGACATCTATTACCATGGTATCAAGCAAGTTGAAATAATTGAAGAAAATTCAGATGATGAAGAAGCCAGCATTAGTAACATTGCGGGCACCAGCAAAATCACCAGGAGCGGGAGAATATTTTCTCCAGAGATTGCCCCTCCAAGAGCAGTCTTTGGACCCTCATCAGCTAAAGAAGTCATCCCTGCACCAGTAAAACTCTCCGCTAGAACTCCTTTGATTGAAGAAATTGTCGTTCCTAGTGCTGTCTCTCCTACCATTGCTGATAAAGGAAAGGGAATACAAGATGAGCCCGTCAGGACGAGGGTTCAACCCTTGGTGATCCCGGAAGCCTCCAAGAAAGAAATGGACGAGATTTTGAGGATAATCAAGAGAAGTGACTACGATGTGGTGGAACAGTTGGGGCAAACCCCCTCCAAGATCTCCATGCTAGCACTATTGCTTTGCTCAGAAGCGCACGCTCAAGATTTGATTAAGTTTCTGAAGGCAGCTCATGTGCCCCAGGAAACCTCTGCGGATCAATTTCAACATTGCGTGGCCAGCCTGACTGCGGACAATGGATTAGGTTTTTCTGATGCCGACCTAACCCCTAAAGGCCGAAACCACAATGATGCCTTGCATATTTCAATCGAGTGTCGCGGAACCACCCTTGCACATGTTTTGGTTGATACCGGGTCGTCGCTGAATGTTTTGCCTAAGAAGGCCTTGGACCGGCTAGATTGCGAAGGGTTGGAATTGAAGCCGAGTGATATTGTCGTCAGAGCTTTCGATGGGTCGAAAAGAATGGTCCATGGAGAAGTTGAAATTCCTGTCAAGATAGGTACTGAGGTGTTTAAATCCACTTTCTATGTAATGGACATCCGTCCATCATATTCCTGCCTGCTGGGTAGACCTTGGATACACCATGCTGGAGCAGTCACCTCCTCCTTGCATCAGATGCTGAAGTATCCTGTAAAGGGAAAGATCATTACTGTTCACGGCGAAGAAGAGTACATGATTAGCCACTTAAACTCTTTCCGGTACGTAGAGGTTGAAGGAGAGTTCATTGAGACACCGTTTCAACATTTTGAAGAGGTACTTCCTGAAACAGCGGTAGAAAAATTGACGGCTGAGACACCAAGACAGATGGCCAGGATGGCGTCTCTGGAGGATGCAAGGGCTGCAGTTAAAGAAGGGAAGAATTCAGCATGGGGGCAGTTACCCGACTTCCCGCATAAAACTGACAAGTTTGGATTAGGGTTCACAGCTGCTGGCCAGAAAGCTATGCGCCAATCAAAGATTGAAAGAGCGCCGGTCAAAATTTCTCCTCACAGAATCAACGCCCTGGAAGATGAAGACAAGGAAAGCAACATTGAAGAGTGGATTTATCCAACTGTCAGAGGAGGGTTGAGCAACTGGGAGGCTAAAGACTTTGTCCCCATCACTTTTATTCATCAGTAATTTCTCTATTAAACATTTCCTATTTGGTCTGTAATATTTTACTTTCAAACAATCCGTACACTATCTTTTCACCTCCTGCCTTGCCCGGGGCAGGTAGGTCCACTTGTAAGGGTTTTGACTATTTTTCATATTCATATGCCATGTTTAATGATTCATTGGACGTTTTTCATTTGATAAACTGCTTATGTTCATTTTTTTTCCTTTTGCATTTTTTGTTTAAGGATGGTTATCCCTTACACACACCCACACTCACCAATGCAGGTACCCATCCACTCCGGATTCCATGGGTGACTATTCTGCTGTATCTTTCAATAACTCTGAAGACCTGGTCAATCTAGCCGAGTATGAAGATGACGAAGGTTGTGAAGTACCCGGGGAACTAGCCAGACTCCTGCAACAAGAGGAAAGGGCCATCTTACCGCATGAAGAGCCATTGGAAACTGTTAACTTGGGAACCGAGGAGGATCGGAAGGAGGTGCAAGTGGGTGCCAACCTGGAACCAAAAGTCAAGGAGCGCTTGGTAAAGTTGCTGAATGAGTATGTTGAAATCTTCGCTTGGTCCTATGAAGACATGCCGGGTCTAGACACCGACATCGTGGTTCACCGTCTCCCCACAAGAGAAGACTGTCCACCAATCAAGCAAAAAGTTCGCCGAATGAGGCCTGACATGTCCGAAAAGATCAAAGCAGAAGTAATGAAGCAGTTCGACGCTGGCTTTCTGGCTGTTACGTCCTATCCTCAATGGGTCGCTAACATTGTGCCAGTACCGAAGAAAGATGGCAAAGTCAGAATGTGTGTGGACTACCGGGATTTGAATAGGGCCAGCCCTAAGGATGATTTCTAGCTACCTCATATTGACATCTTGATCGACAATACAGCTCAACATAAGGTGTTTTCCTTCATGGATGGATTTTCGGGCTATAATCAAATCAAAATGGCTCCCGAAGATATGGAGAAAACAACTTTTGTCACACAATGGGGCACTTTCTGTTACAAAGTGATGCCGTTCGGGCTGAAGAACGCAGGGGCAACTTATCAACGCGCCATGGTAGCTTTATTTCATGACATGATACATCATGAGATTGAAGTTTACGTAGACGATATGATAGCTCGGTCACAAACAGAGGAAGAGCACCTTGAGCATTTGGAGAAGCTGTTTGCCAGATTGAAAGAATACAAGCTCAGGCTGAATCCAAGTAAATGCACTTTTGGAGTTAGGTCTGGTAAACTCCTGG
Source organism: Vicia faba (assembly GCA_948472305.1). Classification (NCBI taxonomy): domain Eukaryota; kingdom Viridiplantae; phylum Streptophyta; class Magnoliopsida; order Fabales; family Fabaceae; genus Vicia; species Vicia faba. Next base: position 8,106 of record CATIWC010003693.1, read on the forward strand.
GATTCATTGTAAGCAACAAAGGCATTGAAGTCGATCCGGCAAAAGTAAAAGCAATACAAGAGATGCCTGCTCCCCGTACTGAAAAGGAGGTCAGAGGATTCTTGGGGCGCATAAACTATATTGCCAGATTCATCTCACATCTGACTTCTACCTGTGAGCCAATTTTCAAACTCTTGAAGAAAGATCAGGTAGTTGAATGGAACGACGACTGCCAAGCCGCTTTTGATAGAATCAAGGAGTATTTGCTAGAACCTCCTATTCTGATGCCACCTGTCGAAGGAAGACCATTGATCATGTACTTAACTGTCTTGGATAATTCAATGGGGTGTGTTTTGGGCCAGCATGACGAGTCTGGTCGAAAAGAACACGCTATTTATTACCTTAGCAAAAAGTTTACCGACTGTGAGACTCGCTACTCACTGCTCGAGAAAACTTGCTGCGCTTTGGTATGGGATGCTCGCCGACTAAGACAGTATATGTTGACTCATACTACCTTGTTGATCTCCAAAATGGACCCTATCAAGTATACTTCGAGAAGCCCGCTTTATCTGGAAGAATAGCTAGATGGCAAATGATTTTGACCAAATATGACATCCAGTACACCACCCAAAAAGCTATAAAAGGGAGTGTATTAGCTGACCATCTGGCTCATCAGGCTATCGAAGACTATCAACCCATGAGATTTGACTTCCCAGACGAGGACATCATGAATTTGGACAACATTGAAAGTGACGGACCGTATGACGGGCCCGAAAAGGGATCCCGATGGACCCTGTACTTTGATGGTGCTTCAAATGCACTAGGAAACGGTATTGGCGCGATACTCATTTCTCCGGAAGGTTGTCACACGCCTTTCACGGCCCGACTTTGCTTCAGCTGCACAAACAACATGGCTGAATATGAAGCTTGCATCTTTGGTCTCGAGGTTGCTATAGACTTGGGGATCAAATCTTTGATCGTATTTGGGGACTCGGCTTTGGTCATCAGCCAAATCAAAGGAGACTGGGATACCAAGCATCCTAATCTTATCCCATACAAAGAACATGTCCTGACATTGTTGCCGCATTTCGAGCAAATTGCCTTCGAGCATTTCCCGCGAGAAGAGAATCAGCTAGCCGATGCTCTAGCCACAATGTCCTCCATGTTTAAACTCAACTGGGATAATGAGGCTCCCCAAATCACCATCAAGCGAATGGATGAACCGGCACATTGCCACGAGATTAATACTGAAGAAGTAGTGGAACAACCTTGGTTCCATGAAATCAAAAGGTATCTCGAGACTAGAGATTATCCTGAAGGAGCTTCCGTGAATGATAAGAAGTTCTTAAGGAAATTTGCTGCTAAGTTCTTCCTGAGCAACGACATCCTTTACAAGCGAAGCCATGATTGTGTATTACTCCGATGTGTGGATAAAGCTGAAGCAGAGCTGATCATGACTGATATACACAGCGACACATTTGGCACTCACTTGAGCGGGCATACAATGGCTAAGAAGATCCTAAGGGCAGGCTATTATTGGTCTACCATGGAGGCTGACTGCCATCAACATTCTCGTACTTGTCACAAGTGTCAAGTCTATGCTGACAAAGTTCATATCCCTCCGGTTCCCCTCAACGTCCTGACGGCTCCATGGCCCTTTGCAATGTGGGGCATTGATATGATTGGAGAGATCAAGCCCACGGCTTCCAACGGACATCGCTTCATCCTAGTTGCCATTGACTACTTCACTAAATGGGTCGAAGCGGCTTCCTTCGCCTCTGTCACTAAAAATGTGGTTGCCCGCTTCATCAAGCAAAATCTCATATATCGGTATGGTGTTCCCGACAGGATCATCACGGACAACGGTACAAATCTGAATAATACAATGATCACTGCATTATGCGAACAGTTCAAGATTTATCATCACAATTCATCTCTGTGATCGGTGGATCTGGAACTGACTGTTTAACGCTGGTTCGCGAAATATCGCGGAAGCAAGAGTCGCCACCGTCTTTTATTTTCTCCAAATGGAAAGGACAAAAGCACAGAAAAATTCCTTAAAGAGATTGCTCTCGGTTCGGGAGGTAGGTTATAGAAAGGGAAGGTGTTAGCACCCTTTCTATCCATGGTTATCCATGGGCTCTTAGATACTTGCTCAGTGTGTTTTCAAAATTGTTTGCTTGCTTTTCAATGTGGGTTTAAAAAAAGTTTCTTTGAAAAATTTCAGATCGACTCGTACGTCAGAGTGTTTGAAAAATTTGCTTTGAAAGCTTTTTGAAAATGTATTGGTGAAAAGATGTTTTGATTTGTTTGAAATTAGAGCAAGTATCCTTGAGAACCTACCTACCCTAAGGAATTCGTCTGTGTAAATGTCCTTAAAAGTAGTGCCATCCCACCATTGAGAGGTAGGTAGCACCACCGTTGGAGGTGTTCGGGTCAATTCGAAGTTCGGGACATGGTAATCACCAGAGCAATGGGAAGACACCTTAGAAGCTACCCTCATGCCAGGTTCCCGGATCATGAGGACTTACTAAGACGTTTTCTACTCGACGACCACCTTTCGAAAGGCAACAGTGAGGCGTACCCTAGGGGTGGTGTGTGCGAATTGTGTGTCATGTTTCAGTTATTTGTCTTGTCATGTTTGTCGTGTTCTACGCTTGATTTTAATTTGTCCATTCATTCTTGCATGCATATTTAACAGTTATAAAGTTTGCGAAAAATAAATCTAAGGCTATTACAAATGGCGCGGGTCCACATCGCCAAAATTAAACCGGTCCCGATTTGACGGAAAAGTAAATAATGCGGAAAAATAAAGTGCGAAAAGTAAAGTTACATGGCTTTGGGAGATTTACATAATTATAATGAACGACATAAAGTAAATGCGCAAAATAAAATAATTAAAAACAATGGGCGTTGGACCCTTTTGCAAAATATTAAAAGTTACATGAATTAATTAAATAAAGAAGAGTTAAAATTAAAATTAAGAAGAAAAATGTTTTTTAGGTATTTTTATGTTTTTTAGATTTAATGAGAAAAAAGGAGAAATTAATTAAAATTAAAAGGCTAAACCCTAGTTCTAATGTTTTTAAGTTTATTATGAAAATATTGACTTTTAATCTAATGTAACTCTAAATTAATTTACGTACAATTTACTCATGAAAATAATAAATAAAATAAGCAATATTATTACAAAAAGGGGAAAATTAAAAAAAAGATTAAGATCAACAATTAAACCTAAATTCTATATTTTTTATATTTTGTTATGAAAAGAATTAAAATTAAAAAAACCTAATTATACTAAATTCAATTACACAATTTATTCATGAAAATAAAATAATTAAAATAAAATATTTATTACATTTTTATCTTTTTCTGGATTTTTATGATGTTTTTATATTTTGTAAAAAAGAGAAAATTAATTAATTAAAGCAATAAAAATAAATAATACAATAATTAAAATAATAAAAAGAAAAGAAAAGCAAACCAGGGGGGGTTCAGGCCCCAGATGGAGGTGTTGGCCCAAGAACATTGGCCCATTAAACCAGAGATTTGTTGACTTTTCCAGCTTGGGTGCCAGCGTATTGACTTGCCTTATAGTGTACCTTCAACATCAACCCTTGATCTGGGACCATTAGGCATGTGTACGTTTGGATGAGGGTGGAATATGGTGTACCACGAAGGTGCGCCTGCATATGATTAATAAAGGAAAAATAATATTGGAAAGGAAGAAGACCTGGGATCGAACCCAGGTCATTCATGTTACAAACCATCACGTGCACCACTGGACCAAGCGCTTGTCACTTAACATATAATATCAAATAAATATAATAAGTAAAACATGGTGTTAGTGGACGATCTGGCGCGAATTTTCAAACCAGCCTATCACGTGGTGACAACGAGGTTGTCTTCTTCGTTTTTTCTGAAACATAAACGTATGGCCACGGTTTTTATAGCGTTGCTGAAGGGGTGATTTAAGAAAATAGCGAATAGCTCATATCCAAACATAAATTAGGCGCGATGGTCTAGTCTTCTTCGTCTTGATGAGCTGATTGCAATGGTGGTACTCATGAACCCTAATTTTTCCTCTATGCAAAAGCCCTATTTCAAGAAACCTGTAACCCTAAAAAACGCGCATGGTGGATTCACGTATGGCTAATGAAAATGCAATCAAACATGTCAGTTAGCTTAGAAACATCATTGTGATCATGAATACATAAATAAAAATGCACAAATATGCTTGAATCATGCTATGCGAATTCAGAAATTTTGATGTACAGTTTGACTTAGGGGTACCAATTCAAGGCGTTTTGGTTGTTGTTAATGATTGAGAAACGTCCAGTGGTGCTTCAGGATGCTAATGGAAGGAAAATTGAAGCTTGAATCGACCTCTAAGGCACTTTTCAGTTCTTGAGTTTTTATAAAAAATTTCAATATGCCAATGCTTGTTTGGGCGCAGCTTGCAGTCTCCTTTCATTAGGTTTCTGTTCTAGTACTTGTATGGAACGATTTAGGTCAAAAAAATTGAACAAAATCCATGGCCATAATGGTTTTTGAAGATTTGATTTCAATGATCTTTTCCATATCTTTTCCATATGCAATTTGGTGTCAATTAGTTCCAATCAACCCAAAACCTTCCATAATTGACTAAGCACGAGATATTGAGCCTATAATGTGCATAAAAAGATTTTTTTAGGTTAGGTTTATATTTTTCATGTATTAAAATGATTTAAATGAATATAAATTAATATAAATTCAAATAAATAATTAAAAAATATGAAAATACTTCCCTTTGGGCCTAGTGGTCGTGCATAGGCTTGGCATGAAGAAACTTGGAAGAAAAATGGGCACAATAGCAAATTTAGGCCTTTTGCATCAATGTTGACTTTTCAAAATTCCCAAAAATTTCCCAACTTCCACAAGGCATAACTTGGTCAATTTTTAAGCTTTTCACATGTTCTTGGACATTTTGGAAAGGTCTTTGAGTCCTTTAACCAATGCCTTTAATCCCGTGTCATTTTGATTTACCAATCTCAAGTTATGGCCTTTGACTTAAAGTCACTTTTTGTTGACTTTTGAAAATGACCTATAATGTTGAAATTGATAACTTTTTGTGAGAGCATTTCTTGGACTTGGAACATGAAGATGAATTGTAGGAAATGTCTTTCTCTTCAAAATGAGCTTTGGATGGAATTTTTCTGATAATCCATGTGAAAGTTATGCCCTGGTCAATTTCAGTTGACTTTTTCAGCTGTCCAAATATAGCAACTTTTGCATCTTTGATGATTTCTGAGCCAAATTTTGAGAATCATGATCAAGCATTGATCAAATGATGTTTGTGGCTTCAAAATGATGTGTTGACCAAAAATTTGAACTTTTGACTGTCAAATGACCATTTTGCCCCTACAGTTGACTGTAGTGCAATCTAGGGTTTTGACTGTGCAATCTTGAGCTGAATGCCTTGAACATTGATATGAGGATGCTTGACCATCTTTGTAGGCATATGAGACTTGATTGGGCCTTTGAAAAGTTCATTTGCTTGACCAGAACTCAAACCCTAGTTTTGACTGTGTAGGAGACAGTTGAGCTGCACAACCCTTGGGGAATTTTGTGACTTGGCTTGACAAATCTTGGAGAATATGGGAGGGCAAATTTTGGGGTGCAACAATCTCCCTATTGGCCGAAGATGAACGGTGCTGTTGAAGCTGCAAACAAAAACATTAAGAAGATCATTCAGAAAATGACAGTCACTTACAAAGACTGGCATGAGATGTTACCGTTTGCTCTGCATGGATACCGTACGACGACGCGTACTTCAACTGGGGCAACCCCATTTTCTTTGGTTTATGGCATGGAAGTTGTTTTGCCTATGGAAGTCCAGATCCCTTCTCTGAGGATTATGAAGGATGCAGGTTTGAATGAAGATGATTGGATGCAGACCCGACTTGATCAACTCAATTTAATCGACGAGAAACGACTTGCTGCTATATGCCATGGTCAGACGTATCAAAAGCGGATGATCAAGGCCTTCAATAAGAAAGTCAGACGTCAAGTGTATCGAGTCGGGGATCTCGTAATCAAGCGGATTATCTTGCCGCAAAGTGATCCCAGGGGCAAATGGACTCCTACATATGAAGGACCATTTGTGATCAAGAGCATATTTTCTGGTGGTGCAATGATTCTGACCACCATGGACGGCGACGATTTGCCGCACCCTGCGAATGCAGACATAGTCAAAAGATACTACGCATAGAATAACCCGACAAGTCGAAAACCCGAAAGGGAGGCTTGGGCAAAAATGGGCATCCCGGTGAACCGAAAACCCGAAAGGGCGGTTCAGGCAAAAATTAGGGATAAAAACAAAAAAATCTGTACACCCGGCAAGTCGAAAACCCGAAAGGGAGGCTTGGGCAAAAAGGGGTTTCCCGGTGGATCGAAAACCCGAAAGGGCGATTCAGGAAAAAGTTAGGGAATTAAAGCGTATGACTATGTCTCGTCGGATCACTTCAAAGACAATCTCTTCATCAACCATTTCCAGACTTCTGATCAATCCAGTCATCGTCAAACGAAGCACTGAACGGGCAGATATTCAGAGTTGTGAAAGCTATAGCAGAATGGAGTCCCATGGAATTATTTCACATAGCCATCCTTTATTTTGTATAAAATCTTTCAATATTTACGACAGAATCCTCTTACTAGGATGATTGTCTCCTTTGTACAAATATACTCAAAGAAAATCAATACAAATACTTTTCCCAAAATTTGTGTCATTTCCCTTTTTCTTTTTCTCTTGCACTATTTGTTTTATTTTGAGAAACGTCCAATGTTTTGTTAAATAGGCATATGCATTTGAAACATAATCACTTCCTAAATGAACCTAAGAAGGAGGATTACTGATAGGATTAGGATACAGATGGATACCTTGGTACCCTCTCGAAGGAAACCCTCCAAGAGATTTAAAATCCACATCCCTAGCAAACCCTGAGGCTTACCTCCAGCAGACCCTCGAAGCTTATCCCCAGTAAGGTTCTGGAAGGTATTTCCCCGCAGAGCACGAACGTCTCCCCCGAGTTTTATTCAAAGTTATTCCTCACAAGGGCTTATAACTGGGTTATCCTCAGATAACAGCCACAGAAGTTCGCACTCGCCAGAATTCTTCCTATCCCTGGCGGAGTTCATCAAAATTCCCCAGCCTAACTTATCAATATGATCCCCGGAGAAGCTTATCTTTGTTATCCCCAACCGAGTTAAAATTTCAAATTATCAACCCCCCAGCGGAGCCAGACTAATGAGCCTTCTCTCCACAGAGTCTTAGAAAGAGAAATCTTGAGTTCCCCAGTGAGATCGCCAGAGTTACTTCCCATCAAATTGAAGGTTCTCAGTCTTACCTCCTCAGCATGAGTCTACTAGTTTGATACTCCCCAGTAGAGGTCATCAGGAATTCTCTTCCCCAGTAGTAGCCAAGGATTTATTTTCCCCAGCAGCAGTCAAGATGCTTTTATCTTCAGCCACCTCGAATTCATTTATCCTCAGTGTGATCGGTGGATCTGGAACTGACTGTTTAACGCTGGTTCGCGAAATGTCGTGGAAGCAAGAGTCGCCACCGTCTTTTATTTTCTCCAAATGGAAAGGACAAAAGCACAGAAAAATTCCTTAAAGAGATTGCTCTCGGTCCGGGAGGTAGGTTATAAAAAGGGAAGGTGTTAGCACCCTTTCTATCCATGGTTATCCATGGGCTCTTAGATACTTGCTCATTGTGTTTTCAAAAAGGTTTGTTTGCTTTTCAATGTGGGTTTTAAAAAGTTTCTTTGAAAATTCCAGTTCGACTCTTGTATCGGTCCTCAAGAGTGTTTGAAAAATTGCTTTCGAAAGCTTTTTGAAAAGGTGTCGGTGTGAAAAGTATTTTTGAATTTTGTTTTGAAATTAGAGCAAGTATCTACGAGAACCTACCTACCCTAAGGAATTCGTCTGTGTAAATGTCCTTTAAAGTAGTGCCATCCCACCATTGAGAGGTAGGTAGCACCACCGTTGGAGGTGTTCGGGTCAATTCGAAGTTTAGGGACATGGTGATCACCAGAGCAATGGGAAGACACCTTAGAAGCTACCCTCATGCCAGGTTCCCGGATCATGAGGACTTACTAAGACATCCTCTACTCGACGATCACCTTTCAAGGCAAGGCAACAGTGAGGCGTACCCTAGGGGTGGTGTGTGAATTTGTGTGTCGTTTTCAAGTATTTTGTCTTTTGTCATGTTATTGGTGATCTAACGCTTGTTTTTATTTTGTCCATACATTCTTTCATGCTTTGATTTAACAGTTAAAAATATTGCGGGAAAGTAAAAATTCTAAGCTATTACAAAAGGCGCGGGTCCACATCGCCAAAAGTTTCTCGAACCCGATTTGACAGAAAAATAAAGAAAGTAAAAGAAAATAAGGAATTAAAAGTGCGAGAAGATTAAGAGGTTACATGGCTTTGGGAGAGATACATAAATATTATAAGGAAATAAAATAAATATGCGCATAAGAATTAAATCGAAACGAGGGCGTTGGACCCTTTTTGCAAAGTTAAAATAATGAGGAATTAATTAAAATTAAAAGAAAGAAAGAACTTGTTTTTTGATATTTTTTAGTATTTTAGGATTTAATATGAAAAAAGAATTAATTAAAATAAATACTAACCCTAATTCTAATGGCTTTTAATTTATTAAGAAAACATTGAATTTTAACCTAAATTAACCCTAATTTTTATATACAAATTTAATTATAAAAATAAATAAAATAAATAATATTAAATATTTGATTATTATGAAAGAAAAATAAAAATGATGAAAAATTAATTAATTAACCCTATTTCTATATTTTTTAGATTTTTGTTAAAAGAATTAAAATTAAAACTTAATTTAAAACTAAATTTAATTACATGCAAATTTATTTATGAAAATACTAGAAATAAAAATATTTATTATTTTAATTCTTTTCTGATTTTTTATGATATTTTGGGATTTTATGAAAATATAATTAAATTAATTAATAAAACAATAATAAAAAGAAATATAAATAATAAAAAAAATATAGAAGGTAAAAAATATGCAAACCTAGGGGGTTCAGACCCCAAATGGGAGGTTTTTCTCTAGCAATTCAGGCCCACTTATATCAAGCCTCTTGGACTTTTGCAGGACACGTGTATGCGCGTTGACTCAAGCTTATGATGTTCCCCAGACCTGTGCCTTTGATTTGATTCCATTGGACGCGTGGACGTTGGATTCTGAAGGTGTATCATGGAACAATAACGTTGAACCTGCATGTGATTGTTAATTGGAAAATAATATTGAGAAAGTGAAAACCTGGGGCTCGAACCCAGGTCCTTTGGTTTACCAGTCACTAAGCTTGCCAGTGGAGCCAGATGCGCGTGTTGTATATGTAATAACTGAAGAATAATATAATGAGAAAATAATGGTTAGTGGAAATCAGCGCGCGAAATTTAAACTAGCCTATCACATCTTGCCACAATATCATCTTCTTCTTCGTGTTTTATTTTTCCTGAAACAAGAATATATTAAGCAACGGTTTTCAAGTGTTCTCTTAAGCCACTTTATGGAAAATAGCGACTAGCTCTAGGACGCTCATAAATTGAGCGCGATGGTGGCTTCTTCTTCGTCCAGACATGCTGATTACAACCATGGCATCATGGTAGGCTGATTTTACATTATCTGAAAACCCCTAATTCGAAACTCTGCAAACCCTAAAAAGCAACAATGGCATATGGGCATATAATGCGTAAAACTTCAATCAAGGCATATGGTTAGCTTGCAAACACTTCACTGATCATGAATATATAAACAAAACGCTATGAATGTGCATGGATGTTAAAACATGATAATGAAAAAAAATGGAAAAGTGTGACTTCTGTATACCGTTTCAAAGCGTTAGGATTGATGTTTTTGATTGGAATACGTCCTATAATGCTCAAAGAAGCTAATGGAAACACTATTTTGGCTTGAATCGCCTTGCAAAGGTGTTTTCAGAATTGAGATTTTTTGAAAAAAATGCAAGTTTGTCTAGAGTTTTCTGCGCAGCTTCAATGGTCAATCTCATTAGGGTTGTATTCAGGCTTATGTAATGAACCAATTAGGTCAACAAACTTGATCAAAATCTCTTGTATTCATGGTTTGAGAGATTTGATTTTCAAGATCTTTTTCCAAATATTTTCCATGTGCTTTTGCTCTCAATCATATCAATTCTCTCCAAATCTTTCCATATTGGATCATGCACGAGTTATTGAGTGGATTTCATGCAAAAAAGGATTGTGAAACTTAGGTTAAATATTTTTCATGTATTTAATTTGATTTAAATGAATTATTATTAATAAAAATTCAAATAAATAAATAAAAAAATGAAGAAATACTTCCCTTTGGGCCAAGTGGTCGTGCACATGCCATGGATGATGAATTATGGAAGAAAAATGGGGCCATTAGCAATTTTAGGTCATTTGAATCAATGTTGACTTTTCAAAATATCCAAAAATTTCCCAACTTCCACAAGGCATAACTTGCTCAATTTTTAAGATTTGCTCATGTTCTTGGACATTTTGGAAAGGTCTTTGAGTCCTATAACCAATGCCTTTGGTCCCATGTCATTTTGATTTACCAATCTCAAGTTATGGCCTTTGACTTAAAGTCCCTTTTTGTTGACTTTTGAAAATGACCTATAATGTTGAAATTGATAACTTTTTGTGAGAGCATTTCTTGGACTTGAAGTATGAAGATGAGTTGTAGGAAATGTCTTTCTCTTAAAAATGAGCTTTGGATGGAATTTTTCTGATAATCCATGTGAAAGTTATGCCCTGGTCAATTTACAGTTGACTTTTTCAATTGTCCAAATAAGGAAACTTTTGCATCTTGATGATTTCTGAGCCAAATTTTGAGAATCATGATCAAGCATTGATCAAATGATGTTTGTGGCTTCAAAATGATATGTTGACCAAAAATTTGAACTTTTGACTGCCAAATGACCATTTTGCCCCTGCAGTTGACTGTAGTGCAATTTAGGGTTTTGACTGTGCAATTTTGAGCTGAATGTCTTGAAACTTGGTATGAGGATGCTTGACCATATTTGTAGGCATATGAGACTTGATTGGACCTTTGGAAACTTCATTTTCTTGATCAGAACACAAACCCTAATTTTGACTGTTTAGGAGACCTTGCACTGTGCAACCCTTGGGGAACTTTTGAAGCATGGCTTGGCAATTTCTTGAAGAATATGGGAGGGCAAATTTTGGGGTACAACAGTTGCCCCTGTTCAATCTTCTTAGACCTGAGTATGCAGATTGGCTGACATGCCTTTCGTAATCCGAGGGTGGAAGATGATTGAACACTAGAGTGCCCAGAAATTTGCGCTCACATAGTAGCAGTGTGATGATGGAATGGGCTTACAGATGCCATTTAGAGATTGATGAATAGGGTGATGGGCTTATAGATGCCATCTGGATGTTGATCGCGTAAGAGATTCCTTAGCGAGAACCTGCATACCTGCAAAAGAAAAAAAATGGGTACCTGACACGTTGCAGGAGCTGGTTTTCAGATGCTTGGTATAAATGTGTCCTGACTGATTACATGAGCTGGATCTGGAGCTTCAAACGGCGATGAATGAACCAGGGATGGTTACTATCTCAGCATGAACAGTGAGAGAACCTTGGGTGACTTTAACTTCAACAACGCTCGTTGAGAAAATCTTGGTGGGAATTACCATCTTCGCAGTATCGGGAAGAGAACCAATAGGCAATTATAATCTGAAAGGGAATTACATCTCACGCACCGTCGGGGAGAGAACCATAGGAAATTATAATCTGAAAGGGAATTACATCTCACGCACCGTCGGGGAGAGAACCATAGGAAATTATAACCTGAAAGGGAATTACATCTCACGCACCGTCGGGGAGAGAACCATAGGAAATTATAACCTGAAAGGGAATTACATCTCACGCACCTTCGGGGAGAGAACCATAGGAAATTATAACCTGAAAGGGAATTACATCTCACGCACCGTCGGGGAGAGAACCATAGGAAATTATAACCTGAAAGGGAATTACATCTCACGCACCGTCGGGGAGAGAACCATAGGAAATTATAACCTGAAAGGGAATTATCACCTCACGCACCGTCGGGGAGGGAACCATAGGAAATTATAACCTGAAACTTCTACTGAGTCTTCATCAGAAAAATCTGTTGGGAGTCGATTTAGCTGGACTAGAGAAGGCCTTGGACTGGATAAGAAATCTTTGGAGTCGATTAACTGAACCGGTCTAGGTCTTGAGATATGATGGAGAATTTAGCTGAATCTTTCCTGAAAGGTAAAAGTCAGTCATATGCAATGCATGATATGAACCAAGCAATGATGATCTCAACATAAATGAGATTTGTATGATGCGTCTATGCATGCTGTAATGATGTATGTGATGTTTAGGAATGTGTTTTCGTCTAGGAAAGTAAATCCTTGACGGGTGCCGGGAAGTCACTCCTGGGCTGATGTCGAAGAATAAGCTTTTACTTCTGTTGGGGATGATAACTGCAAGAATACCGGTAGGAGAAGATGACTCCGTTGAGGAATAAACTTGGCAAATGGAAGATTCTGCGGGGAGAAAAATACTCTAGCGACCATGCTGGGGAGTGATACTCTGTGGGGAGAGAGATACTTTGCTGAGTTGTTGATAATAACTTGCTGAGGATATTCTTGTTATGTTGGAAGTGTTGATAGACTTCGCTGGGGATAAGAAAGAACTTCGTCGAGGATGCTCTTTCTATGGCTTTTGGCTGAGGATAACCCAGTTATATCCTGTTAAGGAAATAACTCTTTAAATAAAGCCGGGCGACGCGTTCGTGCTCAGTGAGGGATAAGCTTCCAGAATCTACTGGGGATAAGCTTACTGCTTGGGGGAGATGAATTCCAACTTTCCGGGGGAATTAGATTGGACTTTCCTGGGGAAGTTTTGATATGCGGGGGAAGTGATTCCTCTGAATGTTGATATACCTCCGGGGAACAATCTTTAGACCAAGACTGCCGGGGATGCTTGTTAAGAATATATGCTGTTGGGGAAGTATTGAGATCTACTGGAGGATACTCAACTTCCTTGAGATTTGATAACTCTGTTGGAGAAGAATGTAGTGCTTGCTGACTTACTCTCTGGGGAATTAGGATGTACTGGTTATGTTCTTTAGATGAACCTACCTTGGTACCTTGGAGGACAGAACAATTAGATTGCTCAGACAACTCTTTATTGCCCCTGTTTCTAGTGTCACCTGTAATTAATCCTTTGTTTCGTATGCAAATATTTATGAGTTAGCAAATTATTGTCAATGCATATATCACAAATTGAACCTTGGACGTTCTTCGCAAAAACAAAACAGAAAAAGAAAAACAATTGGCACTTTTAACTGAAAGGCATATCTGTATTGATTTTTGCAAGGCCTGGAAATAGGCGTTTTTGTGTACAAGAGGCTGACGTCCTAGTAAGAGAACGTCGTCGAACAAAAGAGTTTATACAAATTTTGTACAAAAGAAAATAAAACAGCTGTGTGAAATGAATGATCCACTGGGTTTCAACTCTGCTATTGCCTTTATAACTCCGAGCGTCTCATCACTTGATGACCTTAGTTGAAGGTGAAGCTGACTGATCGATGCCGTCCGAACTTGATACAGATACCGGATTCTGGATGCAAAGTGATCCAATGAGACATAGTATTACGCTTTTATCCCTAACTTTTGCCTGGACCGCCCTTTCGGGTTTTCAGTCCACCGGGATACCCATTTTTGCCCAAGCCGCCTTTTCAGGTTTTCGACTTGCCGGGTGTACAGATTTTTTCATTTCATCCCTTCATTTTGCCCGAAACCTTTTGGTTCGACGGGAAGCCCTAATTTTTGCCTAGGCATGTCAGCCTAGCGGGTCTTTTTCATGCGTAGTATCTTTTTACTATGTCTGCATTGGCGGGGTGAGGAAGGTCGTCACCATCCATGTTGGTTAGAATCATTGCTCCTCCTGAGAACACATGTTTAACCACAAATGGCCATTCGTATGTAGGGGTCCATTTGCCCATTTGATCACTCTGAGGAAGGATGATGCGTTTGATTACCAGATCCCCAACTTGATATTCCTGTGGTCTGACCTTTTTGTTAAATGCCCTGATCATCCGTTTCTGATACGTCTGACCATGACAGATAGCAGCAAGTCTCTTTTCATCAATGAGGTTGAGCTGATCAAGTCGTGTCTGGATCCAATCATCTTCATTCAGATTTGCATCCTTCATTATCCGGAGAGAGGGTATTTGTACTTCGATTGGTAAGACTGCCTCCATACCATAAACCAAAGAGAAAGGAGTTGCCCCGGTTGACGTCCTAGTTGAGGTACGGTATCCATGTAGAGCGAACGGTAACATCTCGTGCCAATCTTTATAAGTCACTGTCATCTTCTGCACGATTTTCTTGATGTTCTTATTTGCTGCTTCTACAGCCCCATTCATCTTCGGTCTGTAAGGAGAAGAATTGTGGTGCTGTATTTTGAACTGCTCGCAGAGCTCAACGATCATCTTGTTATTCAGATTGGTACCGTTGTCTGTAATAATTCTCTCTGGGACACCGTACCGACAGATCAGATTATGTCGAATGAACCGTGCCACAACAGTCTTGGTTACCGTAGCATAGGAAGCTGCTTCAACCCACTTCGTAAAATAATCAATCGCTACTAGGATGAAGCGATGCCCATTAGATGCCGTAGGTTTAATCTCGCCAATCATGTCTATGCCCCATATTGCAAACGGCCAGGGTGCAGTCAGGACATTCAGAGGAACCGGAGGAACATGCACTTTGTCTGCATAAATCTGGCACTTATGGCACGTCCTAGAATGTTGGTAGCAGTCAGCTTCCATTGTGGACCAGTAATATCCTGCCCGCAGGATCTTTTTAGCCATAGTATGTCCACTGGAATGCGTACCGGAGGTCCCTTCATGTAGCTCTTCCATGATCCTTTCTGCTTCAGTCTTATCCACGCAACGCAGTAAGGTTGAATCATGGTTTCGCTTGTACAAGATGCCGTTGCTAAGGAAGAACTTGGCTGCGAACCTTCTTAAGAACTTCTTATCATTGATAGAGGCACCTTCAGGGTATTCCTGAGCTTCCAGATATCTCCTTACCTCATGGTACCAAGGCTTCTCAGTCACCAATTCAGTCTCGAGATCACAACAGTATGCCGGTTCGTCCAGTTTCCAGATGATGATCCGGGGAGCCTCATTATCCCATTTGACCTTGAACATTGAAGACATTGTAGCTAACGCGTCCGCCAACTGATTCTCTTCTCTTGGAAAATGTTCAAAGGTTATCTCTGTAAAGTGGGGGATCAGGGTCAACACACATTCTCTGTAAGGGATAAGATTCGGATGTTTCGTATCCCACTCTCCTTTGATCTGATTGATCACAAGAGCGGAATCTCCGAAGACACTTAGAAACTTGATCCTTAGGTCAATCGCAGCTTGAAGACCCATGATGCACGCCTCATACTCCGCCATGTTGTTGGTACAGTTGAAACATAGCCGGGCAGTTAGTGGAGTATGAGTACCTTGAGGTGATATGATTATAGCGCCGATACCGTTTCCCAAAGCGTTGGAGGCTCCGTCAAAGTGCATAGACCATCGGGATCCTAGTTCAGGTCCTTCATCCGGTCCAGGTACTTCACAATCAGTCACAATCATGATGCTTTCATCCGGAAACTCAAAGTTCATGGACTGATAGTCATCTACGGCCTGATGTGCCAAGTGGTCTGCCAATACACTTCCCTTGATGGCTTTCTGGGTTGTGTACTGAATGTCATATTCCGTCAAGATCATTTTCCATCTTGCAATTCTCCCAGACAGAGCAGGCTTTTCGAATATATACTTTATAGGATCCATCTTTGAGATCAACAAGGTAGTGTGAGTCAGCATATACTGTCTCAGCCGGCGAGCAGCCCATACCAAAGCGCAGCAAGTTTTCTCAAGCAGTGAGTATCGGGTCTCACAGTCGGTAAACTTTTTGCTAAGGTAATAAATGGCATGCTCTTTTCGGCCAGACTCGTCATGCTGCCCCAGCACGCACCCCATTGAATTGTCAAGCACTGTCAGGTATAATATCAGAGGTCTCCCTTCAACCGGTGGCATAAGGATGGGTGGTTCTTGGAGATACTCTTTGATTCTGTCGAAAGCAGCCTGACATTCATCATTCCAAAGTACTACCTGATCTTTCTTCAGCAGCTTGAAGATTGGCTCACAGGTAGCAGTCAGATGCGAGATGAAGCGAGCAATGTAATTCAGGCGTCCTAAAAACCTCTGACTTCCTTCTCTGTCTTAGGAACTGGCATCTCTTGAATAGCTTTGACCTTAGCAGGGTCCACTTGAATGCCCTTGTCACTTACCACGAAGCCTAGCAACTTTCCAGATCTTACCCCGAAGGTGCACTTGTTCGGGTTCAACCTCAGCTTGTATAGTTTCAACCGGTCAAACAACTTCTGCAGATGATCTAGGTGCTCTTCCTCAGTCTGGGACCTAGCGATCATGTCGTCAACATATACTTCTATCTCATGATGGATCATGTCATGAAATAAAGCAACCATGGCGCGTTGGTAGGTTGCCCCAGCGTTCTTTAACCCGAATGGCATGACCTTGTAACAGAAGGTGCCCCACTGAATAACAAAGGTAGTCTTCTCCATGTCTTCAGGTGCCATCTTAATCTGATTGTAACCTGAAAAGCCATCCATGAAAGAGAACACCTTATGCTGAGTAGTATTATCAACAAGGACATCAATGTGAGGTAAGGGGAAGTCATCCTTGGGGCTGGCCCTGTTCAGATCCCTGTAGTCGACACACATTCTGACCTTACCGTCCTTCTTAGGTACCGGCACCACATTAGCAACCCACTGCGGGTAAGAAGTCACTGCAAGAAACCCGGCGTCAAACTGTTTCATGACCTCGGCTTTAATCTTCTCAGACATCTCTGGACGCATCCGACGGACCTTTTGTTTAACTGGAGGGCAGTCTTCCTTAGTCGGCAAGTGATGGACCACAATATCGGTATCCAACCTGGGCATGTCTTCGTAGGACCAGGCAAAGATCTCCATATAGTCATGCGCAATTTGAGTCAACCGTTGCTTCACGCTGAGCTCTAGGTTGGCACCAATCTTTACCTCTTTCCTGTCTTCTTCAGTACCCAAGTTTATTGTTTCCACTGGCTCTTAATGGGGTTGAATTACCCTCTCTTCCTGAAGTAACAGTCTTGCAAGCTCGCCAGGCACTTCGCAATCATCTTCACCTTCGTCTTCGGCTAAGTTGATCGGATTTTCGAAGTCATAACTGGCAGTAGCAGAGTCGTTACCAGTAAGATCCAGAGTGGATTGAAACCTGTATGAGTGAGTGTGTGTGTAAATACAGCTGTTTTGTAAAGGAAAGAAAGACAGAAAAGGAGCATAAAATTTGCAATGCGAGAAAACGTCCAAGATTTTCATTCATGATATATGAAATGACAATTTATATGCCCTCACAAATGAAACCACGGTGCCTCGGGTAAGACACCGGGCCATAGAGTTTATTTATTGTTTATTACAAATAGCAAAACAAAGGAATTCATTACTTAGTAACAAGAGAAACAGATAGGTTGTCTTTTGCACTCCAATTATTAAGTCCACTGTCGGTTGCCGGGTAGATCCAGCTATCAAACTCAGCTTCATCCACTTCGTCTTCGTCCCCAATAGCATTCACTCCATGAGCTGGCAGGGGAGCTGTCACTACATTAGGCTTCTCGGATGCCTCAAACTGTACCTCCTTGGCGTCGATAAGATCCTGCAGCTTGCTCCTTAAGGCCCAACAGTCATCAGTAGAGTGCCCCGGGCTATCAGAATGGTAAGCACAACGAGCATTCGGGTTGTACTTAGGAGATGCAGTATTTGGGAACTTCGGCGCCTCTCGGATAGTCACTAAGTTGGTTGATAGCAACTGTGGCAAGATCTGCGACAAGGTTATATTTAAGCGGGTGAACTCTCTCCGGGGTCTTTCAACCCTTTGAGGATTAGTTGGCCGAGGAGCGGCAACAGGCTTAGCAATCATTACCGCACTGATAGATTGGCGGCGCTCAGGTCTCTCTGATCTCTTGGAACCATACACGGCACTAGCCTCCTTCTTGAAGGGTTTCTTCTCAGAACTAGCCGATGCACCCTTCGGAATCTTACGAGACTTCAACCCAGCCTCAATTCTCTCTCCAGTTAGAATCAGATCAGTGAACCCTGCAGACGAATTCCCAATGAGATGGTTGAAAAACGGCCCAGATAGGGTCCCCAAGAACATGTCTACCAACTCCCGATCAGTCAACGGAGGCTGCACCCTGCCAGCCAGGTCTCTCCACTTCTGAGCGTACTCCTTAAAACCTTCGCTTGAACCTAACGACATACCCTGGAGTTGGGTACGTGTAGGGGCAAGGTCGGCATTATATTGATAGTGCTTATAGAAAGCAGTAGCCAACTCCTCCCAGTTACGAACCTTGGTCCCATCCAGCTGATAGAACCATTCGAGATGAGTCCCTGAAAGACTCTCCTGGAAGAAGTGGATCCACAAATTCTTATCCGCAGAGTACGGTTGAATTTTCCGAACATAGGACCTGAGATGTAGCTTGGGACAAGACGCCCCGTCATATTTAGAAAAGGATGGTGCTTTGAACTTATGAGGGATTATCACACCAGTAGACAAACCCAGATCTCCGAAATCCAGCCCAGGTACCTGTTGAATCTCCATAGCGTTCAACCTATCCTCCAGTTGCTTGTATCTGTCTTCTGCAGGAGGGTACTGCTCTTCATCAAAATCAGTCTCGTTGTCGGAGACTACCGGACTAGGAACCCTTGCTTCTGCCTGAGGAGTACTCTTGCCAACAGAAGAACCAGCCTCTTCCTGCTGCAGAGCATTGCCGAACCTTCGGCCCGAGTTGAACAGAACAATCCTTCTCTTCTTCTTCTTCTCCTTCTTCAGGAGCATAGCCTTCAGCTCTTCTTGGCCTTGAGCCAAACCCTTGATTAATTCCTGAAACTGCGCATTCTGCGCCTGAAGAGCCTTGATGGAGGTCTCAGTTGATGACGAGTCAGGATTCATGATGCTGAAATAAACAGCGAAGAACTGTAAGCAACCTGAAAAGAGGGAAAACCTGCTATGCACATGATGAATGAGATGTGTTTATGCAATGCATTCAAGGGTTCGAAAATTCAACTTCGTTGTAGACAAAAAGGAACACACGTTATCATTAAGGAAATAACTGTTTAGTACATCAAAGCCTCATGGGCAAAATAATACAAAAATCAAATCAATCCCAAAATATGCTACGCATCCTCTTTGGAGCTATGTAAGTGTTGAGATTCCTCTCCTCATGCAACAGGCGGGTGAGCTCCAAGACCTTCTTTTCACTGGCATGTAGACTGGTCTCAAGAGAATTCCGCTCTTCCTTAAGCTGGATCCAGCTCTTCTGCATCTCTTCCCAGGATGTGGGCATATCAGGGTGCTGAATAGTGTAGGACACTTCTCCTTCCAAGACTGGTTCTTTGATTACTGGGAGCATATGAGGATAAGGCATCACTAACTTCTGGGAGCGGGCGCGTACCCACTTGAGATAAGGTTCCAACGGGATGGAATTCCTGTGCCCCAGTGTCTTGCTGTCTATCCTACTGGGCATCCTCCAAGCTCTGATGAATTTCTGGCGAAGTCCTTGAGTATCGTTGTCGAAGTCAAAAACTATGTCAGGAATTAACATGTCATGAGGACCATCCCTCCGAGCATAACCAAACTGTCTCCAAGCCAGGCATGGGCTATAAGTAATACTTCCTCTGATTCCAAGTAAAGGAACATTAGGGTACTCCCCGCAACGATCAATGATGGTGACATCTTCTCTGGACCTAGGGCACCAATGTATATCTGCGTGTGTAAGGGTCATCAACCGTTGTGACCATCTAAAACCCCGCTCATTCTTCAAAACTGATTGTGGAAGGTGCGAAATAAACCACCTTCCCAGGAGAGGAGTGCAACACATAAGGACACCTCTTTTTCTCATGGTTCGAGTGTAACATGAGTGAAGGATGTCCCCCAGCAACGTAGGTATAGGATTCCTGGACATAAAGATCTGGACAGCACTGATATCAATAAGCTGATCTGGGTTAGGGAACAACACCAAACCATAGACAAGGAGGGCCACAACCTCTTCAAAGGCTTGCAAGTCAAGGGAGTTCCAACATTCATGGGCCTTTTCGAACAGAAACCTGGCTAAGAACCCTTTGATACCACTTCTAACTTCCCAATGTCCCTTGAGGTCAGATGACTGTAGGTGCAAGGCTTTAGCAATCTCTTCAAGCTTAGGCTCCTTTTCTGTACCGTTGAAGGGTAGCTGATCAAGGATAGGGATCTTCAGGAGCCGGGAGAACTCCTCCAATGTAGGTACCAACTGATAGTCCAAGAAGGTGAAACAGTGATGTAGAGGGTCAAAGAATTGGAATAGGACCTTGATCATATCTTCCTCAATATTGGTGTTGACCAAGCTGATGAGACTTCCATGTCTTTCACTGAATGAAGAGTTCTCGGGAATCCTGGATATAAGCTCCTTAAGCTGAGGAGGGATCCTTACAAGACTGATTTGAATTGTCTTTCTATGAACAGTTTCCATGTCCTACAAAACAAGAACAAAGATGAAAATTCGAACCCCTGAAATGGTTAGTCAATGCATATGATGCTGGATGATGTCATGATGCTATGATTAAACACACCACAGATATTTACAAAGACAAACATGTAAGGCACACAAGGCACACAAGATAAGCCCTTAGGGTTTAAGGCCAGCATGGGGTCTGGGTAGTACCCTCTTGAAGTTGGTGGGTTCAACCTGTCCTATCAAAGTAACCGGGTTCTAAGGGTCCCAATATCACTGGATTGCTTTCATTGTTCATCGTTTCGATTTAGCCACTGAACTGGCGACCGCAATATTCCAGGAAAGCAACCCTCAATTGAGTGTAGTATCGTGTATCAACCAACCTCGGACTGCACCAAAGTCAGTTATCTCACTACCCTAAAGAGGCCAAGATAGTTCAATTAAGGTTCCTAAGGTCTGTTGATGCTTCACGACATCACGCGGAGGCCCCGTACTCTCCTTGACTGAACTCAAGGGTTACCGGTACACACCAAAGTGCCACATCAACGTAGCAGACTGTTTCAACCATGTCGGTATACCCCGCACAGTTCCCTCACAGCCTTGTTGCTACTTTCTAAGAAGGTATCCCCCAGATCCGGGTTTAGGATCTATAGAACTCCCAAGCAACCCACAATTTAAAGCACACAAGGAAAACAATTGAAAACACAGTTATGAACTAGCCCTAAGGTACACCTCACTTTATAAGATTAGTCCCCAGCAGAGTCGCCAGTTCTGTGATCGGTGGATCTGGAACTGACTGTTTAACGCTGGTTCGCGAAATATCGCGGAAGCAAGAGTCGCCACCGTCTTTTATTTTCTCCAAATGGAAAGGACAAAAGCACAGAAAAATTCCTTAAAGAGATTGCTCTCGGTCCGGGAGGTAGGTTATAAAAAGGGAAGGTGTTAGCACCCTTTCTATCCATGGTTATCCATGGGCTCTTAGATACTTGCTCATTATGTTTTCAAAAAGGTTTGTTTGCTTTTCAATGTGGGTTTTAAAAAGTTTCTTTGAAAATTCCAGTTCGACTCTTGTATCGGTCCTCAAGAGTGTTTGAAAAATTGCTTTCGAAAGCTTTTTGAAAAGGTGTCGGTGTGAAAAGTATTTTTGAATTTTGTTTTGAAATTAGAGCAAGTATCTACGAGAACCTACCTACCCTAAGGATTTCGTCTGTGTAAATGTCCTTTAAAGTAGTGCCATCCCACCATTGAGAGGTAGGTAGCACCACCGTTGGAGGTGTTCGGGTCAATTCGAAGTTTAGGGACATGGTGATCACCAGAGCAATGGGAAGACACCTTAGAAGCTACCCTCATGCCAGGTTCCCGGATCATGAGGACTTACTAAGACATCCTCTACTCGACGATCACCTTTCGAGGCAAGGCAACAGTGAGGCGTACCCTAGGGGTGGTGTGTGAATTTGTGTGTCGTTTTCAAGTATTTTGTCTTTTGTCATGTTATTGGTGATCTAACGCTTGTTTTTATTTTGTCCATACATTCTTTCATGCTTTGATTTAACAGTTAAAAATATTGCGGGAAAGTAAAAATTCTAAGCTATTACAAAAGGCGCGGGTCCACATCGCCAAAAGTTTCTCGAACCCGATTTGACAGAAAAATAAAGAAAGTAAAAGAAAATAAGGAATTAAAAGTGCGAGAAGATTAAGAGGTTACATGGCTTTGGGAGAGATACATAAATATTATAAGGAAATAAAATAAATATGCGCATAAGAATTAAATCGAAACGAGGGCGTTGGACCCTTTTTGCAAAGTTAAAATAATGAGGAATTAATTAAAATTAAAAGAAAGAAAGAACTTGTTTTTTGATATTTTTTAGTATTTTAGGATTTAATATGAAAAAAGAATTAATTAAAATAAATACTAACCCTAATTCTAATGGCTTTTAATTTATTAAGAAAACATTGAATTTTAACCTAAATTAACCCTAATTTTTATATACAAATTTAATTATAAAAATAAATAAAATAAATAATATTAAATATTTGATTATTATGAAAGAAAAATAAAAATGATGAAAAATTAATTAATTAACCCTATTTCTATATTTTTTAGATTTTTGTTAAAAGAATTAAAATTAAAACTTAATTTAAAACTAAATTTAATTACATGCAAATTTATTTATGAAAATACTAGAAATAAAAATATTTATTATTTTAATTCTTTTCTGATTTTTTATGATATTTTGGGATTTTATGAAAATATAATTAAATTAATTAATAAAACAATAATAAAAAGAAATATAAATAATAAAAAAAATATAGAAGGTAAAAAATATGCAAACCTAGGGGGTTCAGACCCCAAATGGGAGGTTTTTCTCTAGCAATTCAGGCCCACTTATATCAAGCCTCTTGGACTTTTGCAGGACACGTGTATGCGCGTTGACTCAAGCTTATGATTTTCCCCAGACCTGTGCCTTTGATTTGATTCCATTGGACGCGTGGACGTTGGATTCTGAAGGTGTATCATGGAACAATAACGTTGAACCTGCATGTGATTGTTAATTGGAAAATAATATTGAGAAAGTGAAAACCTGGGGCTCGAACCCAGGTCCTTTGGTTTACCAGTCACTAAGCTTGCCAGTGGAGCCAGATGCGCGTGTTGTATATGTAATAACTGAAGAATAATATAATGAGAAAATAATGGTTAGTGGAAATCAGCGCGCGAAATTTAAACTAGCCTATCACATCTTGCCACGATATCATCTTCTTCTTCGTGTTTTATTTTTCCTGAAACAAGAATATATTAAGCAACGGTTTTCAAGTGTTCTCTTAAGCCACTTTATGGAAAATAGCGACTAGCTCTAGGACGCTCATAAATTGAGTGCGATGGTGGCTTCTTCTTCGTCCAGACATGCTGATTACAACCGTGGCATCGTGGTAGGCTGATTTTACATTATCTGAAAACCCCTAATTCGAAACTCTGCAAACCCTAAAAAGCAACAATGGCATATGGGCATATAATGCGTAAAACTTCAATCAAGGCATATGGTTAGCTTGCAAACACTTCACTGATCATGAATATATAAACAAAACGCTATGAATGTGCATGGATGTTAAAACACGATAATGAAAAAAAATGGAAAAGTGTGACTTCTGTATACCGTTTCAAAGCGTTAGGATTGATGTTTTTGATTGGAATACGTCCTATAATGCTCAAAGAAGCTAATGGAAACACTATTTTGGCTTGAATCGCCTTGCAAAGGTGTTTTCAGAATTGAGATTTTTTGAAAAAAATGCAAGTTTGTCTAGAGTTTTCTGCGTAGCTTCAATGGTCAATCTCATTAGGGTTGTATTCAGGCTTATGTAATGAACCAATTAGGTCAACAAACTTGATCAAAATCTCTTGTATTCATGGTTTGAGAGATTTGATTTTCAAGATCTTTTTCCAAATATTTTCCATGTGCTTTTGCTCTCAATCATATCAATTCTCTCCAAATCTTTCCATATTGGATCATGCACGAGTTATTGAGTGGATTTCATGCAAAAAAGGATTGTGAAACTTAGGTTAAATATTTTTCATGTATTTAATTTGATTTAAATGAATTATTATTAATAAAAATTCAAATAAATAAATAAAAAAATGAAGAAATA
Source organism: Vicia faba (assembly GCA_948472305.1). NCBI lineage: Eukaryota > Viridiplantae > Streptophyta > Magnoliopsida > Fabales > Fabaceae > Vicia > Vicia faba. Next base: position 32,411 of record CATIWC010003693.1, read on the forward strand.
CTTCCCTTTGGGCCAAGTGGTCGTGCACATGCCATGGATGATGAATTATGGAAGAAAAATGGGCCCATTAGCAATTTTAGGTCATTTGAATCAATGTTGACTTTTCAAAATATCCAAAAATTTCCCAACTTCCATAAGGCATAACTTGCTCAATTTTTAAGCTTTGCTCATGTTCTTGGACATTTTGGAAAGTACTTTGAGTCCTCTAACCAATGCCTTTGGTCCCATGTCATTTTGATTTACCAATCTCAAGTTATGGCCTTTGACTTAAAGTCCCTTTTTGTTGACTTTTGAAAATGACCTATAATGTTGAAATTGATAACTTTTTGTGAGAGCATTTCTTGGACTTGAAGTATGAAGATGAGTTGTAGGAAATGTCTTTCTCTTCAAAATGAGCTTTGGATGGAATTTTTCTGATAATCCATGTGAAAGTTATGCCCTGGTCAATTTACAGTTGACTTTTTCAACTGTCCAAATAAGGAAACTTTTGCATCTTGATGATTTCTGAGCCAAATTTTGAGAATCATGATCAAGCATTGATAAAATGATGTTTGTGGCTTCAAAATGATATGTTGACCAAAAATTTGAACTTTTGACTGCCAAATGACCATTTTGCCCCTGCAGTTGACTGTAGTGCAATTTAGGGTTTTGACTGTGCAATTTTGAGCTGAATGTCTTAAAACTTGGTATGAGGATGCTTGACCATATTTGTAGGCATATGAGACTTGATTGGACCTTTGGAAACTTCATTTTCTTGATCAGAACACAAACCCTAATTTTGACTGTTTAGGAGACCTTGCACTGTGCAACCCTTGGGGAACTTTTGAAGCATGGCTTGGCAATTTCTTGAAGAATATGGGAGGGAAAATTTTGGGGTACAACACTCAGCAAGATAGCTCGTCAGCTTACATGCGCATTCATCACATTCATGTCATAAACATTGATGTCACGTATATCGCATCATGCATCATAACATTGCATGCAACTAACTCTTTACCTTTTCAGGAAAGATCAGTCGACAGACTAAAAATCATTCAACTTCAAGATTTCTGAAAACAATTCACGGGTTCTCCAAGTAAACGGATGTTAACCTGTCACTTGTTCAGATTCTTCTTCAAGACTTCTGAAAACAGTTTATGGATTCTTCCCAACAACGGATGTTAATCTATCAACTTGTTCAGATGCAACTTTTTGAAAACAGTTTACGGACGCTTCCCAACAATGGATGCTGCTCTATTGCTTATTCAACTTCAAGATTTCTGAAAACAATTCACGGGTTCTCCAAGTAAACGGATGTTAACCTGTCACTTGTTCAGATTCTTCTTCAAGACTTCTGAAAACAGTTTATGGATTCTTCCCAACAACGGATGTTAATCTATCGACTTGTGCAGATGCAACTTTTGAAAACAGTTTACGGACGCTTCCCAACAACGGATGCTGCTCTATTGCTTATTCAACTTCAAGATTTCTGAAAACAGTTCACGGGTTCTCCAAGTAAACGGATGTTAACCTATCGCTTGTTCAGTTTCTTCTCCAAACCACTGAAAACAGTTTACGGACGCTTCCCAACAACGGATGCTGCTCTATTGCTTATTCAACTTCAAGATTTCTGAAAACAGTTCACGGGTTCTCCAAGTAAACGGATGTTAACCTATCACTTGTTCAGTTTCTTCTCCAAACCACTGAAAATAGTTTACAGATTCCTCCCAACAACGGATGTCAATCTATTGCTTGTCCAGACCCCCCAGTTCAGAAATGGTCCGAAGCTTGGACACTTTCCTGATATTCCCTTCCAGATGGCATCTCTAAGCCCATCTCCGACAAGATTTCTATCACTCTCCCAGATGGCATCGTTAAGCCCATCTCCAAATGGCATCTCTAAGCCCATTCCCGCATCCATTGCTTCGACGAGTGCAAATTTCCGGGCACTCTAGATTCCAATCTCCTTTTACCCTCGAGTCACGAAAGGCAAGCTTGCCCATCTAACTCTTCGGATTCAAGAAGATTGAACAGGGGCAACTGTTGTACCCCAAAATTTGCCCTCCCATTTCTCATTGATTTCTCATCACAAAGCCCTTGAAGCTCAGGATCCAGTTAGGGTTTCATCTGCTCAAGACTCCTCCTTGCACTGCTAACCCAAATTAGGGTTTGTGCTTGCACAAAGAGGTTTTGGCCTAAAGTGCCCAAGATGACTTTCTTGCTTCATATTGGACTCCCAAGTTTACCCATACCAAGTTTCAAGTCCTGATTCCAAGTTTTGCCCAATCATTTGGACAGTTGACCTAGAAATCAACTGTGTTGGGGAAAAAGTCAACTGTGGCCAATTGACAGTCAAACCTCATGAAATTTGACCCACATCAACATTATGAACTCATATGGACCATTTGATCAAGTTTGGATCACAATTCCCCAAGAAATTTGATCAGATCACCAAAAGGGCAAAATGGTCATTTTTAGGGTTTTGACTGCACAAAGGCAATTTTTGACTGTTTGACCTAGCCAATGGCAAACCAAGCTCACACATAGACTCAAGGACCCTATGGAATTATCTTGACATGATCAACAAACTCAAAAGATCCCAAGTACACAAGATTGACAGTTGAATTTCCCAGTCAATTGATCAATTTTGACTGTATACTGAAAAGTCAAACTTTGACTTTTTGGTCAAAATCAAAAATCAAGATTCATTTTCCATCAAAACATGCCAAATCATGAAACTTGTTCACCAAGAAATCACAAAATGCAAATTAGGGTTAGAAATTTGAATTTTTCATAACTTAGAATTTTTCTAAGTTATGAAAAACCCTAATTTTTTCCCAACTTTTCCCCACTTTTTCACCAAGATCCATTTGGATTCAAACAAAAGTCAAAACATGAAAGTTGTAGCTTGTTGCATAATCTACAACTTTGATTCACAAAGTTTTCTCATTTGAAGCTTGTATCTCAAGTTACAATTTTTTGAATAAGGGCACTAAACCATTTTTAACTCAGTGAAATTTTAACCTATTTTGACAAGGTTTTCTACCCCACTTCAAGGCCATTTTCCATACACTTCCACTTGGAATTTAAATTTGCATTTCAAAGATGGATTGTAGTACACATTCCAAGCTTTCCAAAATGTCCAAGAACTTCTCAAACAACCTCATGGTTAGAGAGAATCGAATTTCACAATATAGCAAAAAACCACTTTGTTCATGACCAAGTTCCATGTCCATAACTTTGCAATTGGAACTCAGCATGCTTTAGGTTAGATTACAGGTCCTTAAACCAAGTTACACTCAATAATTTAATGCATATTCATTGTGTTAAGGTGTTGTTCTATGAGTTTGAACATTGTATAAAGGTTTAATCCCAAACTAGATAAAGCAAATTAGCCATTTTGGTAAAAGGTAGCTTTATGTCAATTTGGAAATCCAACAAGTACATTGCAAATCTGAATGGCACAAGTTTATGAGCATAACACACTGATCAAGGAGGGATTATGCATCACATTAGGGGCCCTCTACATGCCTAGAAACACAAGTTGCATTTTGTTGCTTAAGTGTGAAGAAAAGTTCCATAACTCACAACAACTCTCATCTCAGCATTAGAACACAAGAACAAACTTATCAAACATACTCAGCATATCCCAACTAAGCCAACCCACGATCCCTTGGCCTCTCAAACACTCCCATTGCCATAATCACCTTGAAACTGCTCAAACAGAGCAACCCCTGCAGATTGAGTGCTATCTCTCAATCCCTTCAAGCATTCTTGCCCAAACCTGTTCCTCTACCTTCCTTACAACCTATGCAAGCTATCCAGAAGCTAAGACACGACCTGTAACACCTCTAAGCCACTTCACCATTTTTGTTTTTCTGTTTTGCAGTTGAAGTTCTCTAGCTCGATTCAGAAGCTCTCAAGACAAAGTAAGCATTGAAACAGCATCCCTGGACCTCAAGGAAGCTTTTCCAATCATCACCTTGCACTGAAAGTTCCTACATCTCCAGATAGAAGTTCAACTGAATAAGTAAAATTTTGAATTCGTATCTCTCTTATTATGCATCATTAGTCTTAAGTTTGTGAAGAAATAATGTCATACTCATGCCACTGAACATGTCCATGTCTTTACTTTTCATTTCTTTTGCCTGAGTAGAGAGAATTTGGAGTTTGAAAATGACAGAAAAAACTAGGTTAGGATTTGGGGGAGGAGAAATTCTCCTTCATCTTAGAGAGTTAGGTCAAGTTCTATACATGGTTAGAATCGTCTCTTCATGCTGAACATTTGTTATGTTATGAGTTTTTGCTAAAAAGCCAGGAATCAAGAGTTGGAAGATGAGAAACAGGGCGCACGTTTTTTCAAATATTGTTGCTGGAGGTTGAAGACAGTGGTCTTTGGGCTGGGCTTGTGTTTTTTTTCTTATTCACACCTCATGATTGCTTTCACACCCCCTGAGCCCATTTGCTTTATTTTTGTTTCTTTTTGACTTTTTCTTTTTTTGTTTGACTTATTTATTTTTTCTCATGACATTAAAATTTTAAAAATATTTTTCTCATCATTTTTTGATTTTATTTGATTTTTATTTGATTTTCTTTTGTTTATACATAAATATTATATATACTATTATTTAGGATAAATAGAAAAATATGTAAAAACACTTCTATTTTTATTTTTATTTTATATTACCCTCTGAAAATATTTTATATAAAAAATACTATTTTCTAAAAAATTTAACTATTATTATTATTTATATATATAATACATATTTAAAATAATACAAATATACATATATATATATATATATATA